>JAJJMC010029784.1:2246566-2302176 GCA_023531435.1 Papaver californicum | reverse complement strand
TTTAGAATTTCTTAAACTACCGATTGTGATTGTACAAAATGTAAAAATTTTTACAAAAAATAATGATTTCCAATTTGGGGTATAATCGGTAGTTTTAGAATTTCTTAAACTACCGATTGTGATTGTACAAAATGTTAAAATGTTACAAAAAAATTCGATTTCCAATTTGGGGCTACTTATTATAATCGGTAGTCTTAGAATTTCTTAAACTACCGATTGTGATTGTACAAAATGTTAAAATGTTACAAAAAAATTCGATTTTTCCAATTTGGGGCTACTTATTATAATCGGTAGTTTTAGAATTTCTTAAACTACCGATTGTGATCGTACAAAATGATAAAATTTTACAAAAAAATCGATTTTTAATTTGGGGCTACTTATTATAATCGGTTGTTTTAGAATTTCTTAAACTACCGATTGTGATTGTATAAAATGTTAAAATTTTACAAAAAAATTCAATTTTCAATTTGGGGCTACTTATTATAATCGGTAGTTTTAAAATTTCTTAAACTACTGATTGTGATTTTACAAAATGTTAAAATTTTACAAAAAATTTCGATTTCCAATTTGGGGCTACTAATTATAATCGATAGTTTTAGAATTTCTTAAACTACCGATTGTGATTGTACAAAATGTTAAAATTTTACAAAAAAATTCGATTTCCAATTTGGGGCTACTTATTATATTCGGTAGTTTTAGAATTTCTTAAACTACCGAATGTGATTGTACAAAATGTTAAAATTTTACAAAAAATTTCGATTTTCAATTTGGGGCTACTTATTATAATCGGTAGTTATGAATGTTCACTAACTACCGATTGTTAGTATCCAGGACTTTTGAAAAAAATTCGAATTCCAATTTGAGGAAACTTACATAATCGGTAGTTTGCACAAAATTAAAACAACCGAATGTGGTGGAATCAGTAGATATATCACTCCTTTATCAACAGATTATCATTTGTTCATGGAATTAAATGCATGCAAAAAATGAATTAGTCGTTGTGAACAAAACATTATATTAATATTGTTTTTTATACATTCATATGTTCAAAAAAATATTCGCAATTAACTATTCATCATCCTGGATACGTTCAATTACGTTCTGTACTGAACTTCCAATAAAACGATCCCAACGTTTCATGTTCTGATCGTATTGCTTCAACCACTCCTTACAATGGTTAGTTGTGAAGTAATCTGACCACCTGGCTAATGGAGGTAATGGACAATCTTTTTTTAAAGTTAAACCGATAAAATGATTTCCATTAACAAAAGCCATAATGATTCGTCTATCCTTGACCGAATCATCACACACCGTCCTTGTGGGTGTAAATGTGAGATTAACTCATGTTGTTGGAAGACAGAAAAATTGTACCACGCAGTTCAATACATCCGCTAAAAGATACCCACATACCGGTATTACCATCCAAAACCTGGATCCGACCACCTCCAATCCCTTTTCGCCTTTTACACGAGCATATAACTCGTTGAACCCTTCTTCTCCGCCCTGTGTATCTCCTGTTTTCATCATTTCAATATAAAAATCTTTATCCTCCAATAAATGCGCGGCCATCTTATTTCTTAAATATTCTCATTGGGTCATATTCTCGGTAGCTGCCTCACTAAAGTTTCCCATTTGTAACAAAGCAACTTGGAAACCACAATTGTCATCCCCATCTACATCGTCGGTGGACAGAACAAATTGTATAATGAGTAGAGGGAGTTGGTCCAAATACCTATCGTGTATATGGTTGGTTTGACTTTGTTGGGAAGGAATCGTAGACACCTTAGCTTTGACTTGTCGTGAGCTTGGTCCACCTTGATCCTTCCTTGGGCGACCCCTTTTCGCTGAAGCCGGGAAATCTTCATACTCAGCTTCAATATGTTCATGCCTAGAAAGGTCACGACGAATAGATAACAATTCCTTTAACTCTTTCCTTTGAATTGACCTCGTCTTTTCGGTATTCGGCCTACCAATCGGCTTTCCTTTTATTAGTTCTTGAACAACCTTTTGATAGGGGTGAAGGGATTCCTTTAATAGTGCACCAAAATTTGCTTTTGTGCCCCATTTGACCTAGAGTAACACTCGCGTAGTTGTGCAAATATTTCCGTCTCCACGAACGACGCACCATCCACCTCCGGGGTTGTTGTGAAATTTAATTGCTTCCAAAATGGATGAATATCATTAATGTCAATCACTTCTTTGTACCTTCCAAGCATGTGACAACATGGGAGTCCAATACCTATCATCGTCTTGCAGTTGCAAACCGTAGTCTCTTCCTCGTAACAATTATAAAACTCCAATCCTTTGATCATGAGATTTATTTCCCGCCAAGAAACTTTGTAAACTATACCCCTTAGAAGATCTTTATGTTTTAAATGTGTCAAATACAATCTATGCTTGCTTTTTTCCATTGAACCTTCAATCTATACAAACTATACCCCCGCCAAGCAACTCATGGATTGCTTCTTGGACCGACACGACCCCATTTTGGCTTCCGACTAGTATCTTCTTTAATCGGCCATGGGACCCTTCTGCAATGCTTGTTGCCTCGTTCTTGAAGTGCTGATATTCATATGTCCATGCATACACAAACTTATCCTTATGCGGTCCCAACCATTATTATTTTCAATATTTAACTGCTTTGGGTAGTCCTTGGCCAATTCATCCTCAAACTTCTTCAAGTTGTATTCATAATCTTCCTCTAACATCGACCAAACTATCTTATCCCATGATTTTTGAAATAAAGACCACTTCATTCCATCCTCGTCCCACTTTTCTTCGGCCAACCTTTTCTCTTCTATTTTTTCTTCGACGGTTAGTTTAGTAATACGTTCATCCTCTTCCTTTGACCTCTTGGTACCTATGTTTCGTTTTTTAGCTTGGATATGATGTCTGCAATTGAATTTGATGTTGCATTGAATGTGCCACGTACAAAGAAAATTATGTGCTTCTGAAAACACTACCTTTATTACATTCATCAAGCCTATATCGTTATCCGTTACAATAACCCTTGGAAAATTATCGCCATTATAGATCGACCTCAACGTTTGCAACATCCAAATGAAACTCACATCGTTCTCAGCATCCATTAAACCCCAAGCCACAGTAAATGTGCATTTGTCCGAAGTGTGGAAAGCGATGTTCAACAACAACATATTGTACCTATTTGTCTTGTAAGTAGCATCTATCAACAAAATTTGATGAAAGCATTGAGCCAATTGGATCATCGTCGGATGTGCCAAGAAAATACGAATCACCCTACCATCCCTTTCTTCTTTCTTCAACGTGTAAGTGTATTTCTCGGCTAACCACTCAGATTGTTGCATAACCATTCGACCGTCCCATTCCGTTCTTTTGATCTGTGCTAGCGCCGAATAAATTATAGACAACGAGGACAAGTTTTTGGGGTCGTCCTCCTTTATCTTATAAAGGATTGAACTCGCTTTCATTACGGTCCTTATAGACTTCACCGTCTCCATTTCTTGTGGTTTTAACTTGGCAACCATTACGTACCCAACAAGATTTTCCGGATCTTCGTGGTTGTGACGACCATTAGCAACTCTATACATTTTTCATACTTTTCCTTTCTTACCTTCGGGCTTATGGAAGATAATCTTAAATGGGCATCCAATCTACCTCGATATATCATATCCGTCTTCTTTACGTATTTATAATTCTTTCTCATATGACTCTTTCGCTCGCCACCTCTCTTACAAATCATTTCAAATCGATCAACTTTCACGCAATTGTTCTGAACTACAACGATCTTCTCTTTAGCCTTGTTGAGAAGTCATTCATTTGCCTCCGCCTTACTTCCAAATGTCTTATGCGCCTATAACAAAAAAAATATCATTAGCCTAACCATGTAACATACATTCTAAGGACAAGTTAAGAGTGGGTATGTAGAGTACCAAATTATTTGCATATTGTAGGGAAGTATCAGGACCCTCGTATGCAACAGGATTAACCCATTCAATAATCTACGTAAAATAGCAATGAGTTAGACAATGATAATTGGTAGTTAATTAGGTTCACATGCTACCGATTATGCACAATCGGTAGTTAATAAAACTCCCGTGCTACCGATTATTTAAAATCGATAGGTAAGATGTATTCATTAACTACCGATTGTAACGTGAAAATTAACTCAAGTCCTGTCCACAAAAACAAGTATAATAGGTTTAATTTGTTAAAAACTACCGATTATTTACAATCGGTAGGTAATATGTATTCATTAACTACCGATTGTAAAGTTTACAAAATATTATCTTTGTAGGTTTGGAGAAATTCAGTTTTGGGGCGACTAGCACGGAAGAAATCAACTCAAGTCTTATACACATATAATCGGAGGTTTAGTGTGTTACACAACTACCGATTATAATACAATCGGTAGGTAACTATTTGACATTAACTACCGATTGGAAAGTTTGCAAAATAATAACTTTGGAGGTTTGGAGAAAAACTAATTTGGGGCGACTAACTCAATCGGAAGATAAAAAGTTCTCCTAAACTACCGATTGTGAAAATATATTTAAAAAAAATCAATTTGGGGCGACTACAATAATCGGTAGTCAATAAGTCTTCCTAAACTACCGATTATGTTAAAAAAAATTCAAAAAAAAATACAATTTGGGGATTTTGTATAATCGGTAGTTAAATTCTTCACGAGACTACCGATTGTTCTATTTTTTCTGAACAGACGTATAATCGGTAGTTTATGGAGTACCATAACCTACCGATTATGGTACGTCCATGGCATTAAATGCATGCAAAAATGTATGTTTTTTGTTGCCGATCACATACAAACGCATACAAATTGGGTTTTGAGCTTCTTAACACAATACCTGATTGTTTGATGCATTATTATCTTCATTTTGATGTGATTCATCGTCTAAGTTTTCTTCCACACCAAATTTTGGATCATCCAACAAATAACCCAAATCGTCGTCTCTAAATGGATTTGAACCTTCAATACTATGTTCTTCATGTTCAATCTCATCTTCTATGTCATACCCATCCATGTTTATGATTGAATTTTTAGTCAAAATTTGATTTCCCAAAAATTCTTCTTCTTCTTCTTCTTCTTCTTCTTCTTCTTCTTCCTCTCTAACACACTCTCTATTTCTATTCTAAAACTAAAAATCAAATTCATCATTTAACACTAACTATAACCAATTTAATCAACTAATTAATCAAAATTAACACTAATAAATCAAGGGTAGATTAGCCATTATAGAAATTAGATGGATAAGGGATGTCTTGAGATTACTTCAAAATAACCTTATTTTGTTTTATTAGTCGCCCCTAATTAGTTTTTGGTGGCCCTCAAATTCGCCAGGATCTGTATGGCTTGGTCAAGAATTACTAACACACACTTCCTATACATCTTGGACCCCGAATGCCAGTCTCGGAAATGATGCTGCTAGCACGCACAAACGCATATATTTGTTACTTTGATTTAATTTGCTAAGCCAATCTTAAGCTTTGTAACCAAAGCCTGTTTTAAAGACTAGTGTTTCAATTAATTTAAGCATTTATCATATTACTTGCCTACTTATGGTATGCTGGAGTCAACAATGGCGTTGTGGCCTAAAAGCTGAGCAGCTGACATAATTGATAACCTGTTGTTCACAGCAGTGATGGAATCCAGAGGGGTTGAATTTTCTTCTCTTGACCCAGGGTAAAGGCTTGACCAAAGCCCAAAAAAACTATTTTCTTTCTTAATCTAGTATTTTAATCCCAGTTTAGCCCCCTCTAGGTCCATGCCTGGCTCACGTCTGAACAAAGGCACATAAATTAGAAGCATTTTTTGGGAACCCTCTAGAATTTGAGGGGACCCTTCCGTGCTTAGATCATCTGTCCTACAAAGCTAGGGTGTATCGTAATATAATAAAATAACTAAGTTACCCTTTATTAAATACACCCAATCTAATAACCACCCACCCAAAATAAATATAAACCAAAAAGTAAAACAAAACCAAACCTAACTGAATTTTTCTTTTCAAAAACTCATTTTCTCCTTTTTCCCTCTTCATCTTCCATAAACGATTAGATTCATAAACGAATTTCATCGTCGATTATTTTTATCGTCTATAAATGTCTCGTGTTAAACAATGTAGTAGAGATGTACAACCTAATCCTGGGATTGCGGCGCTTGCAAATCAAGCAGCCAATCATCCAAATCAATAAGAAGTTGAAGAGCCGGTTCAACCCAAAGTCGAGCCCCAAATGAGAGAACCAATTCCTGATCAATCCAAAATGCAAATTAGAAGGTAATTCCCGATAAACCCCTTCTATTGCATGCATTTTTTATTGTCGATTCGAGTAGAAATCATGATTTTTAGGGTTCAAAATGTAGGTTTAGATAATAGTTCGGCTAGGAACATAGTGTTTTATCCTTGTCGTCTCAACCGAACTTTATGTTTTTCAAGAACACGAAGAACAGTTCGGATGAGAAATCATTTTAGGGCTAGAAAAACTTCTATTTCTCTAGATATTTTAACCTAGGGGCAGATAAACGTGGAATTACAAAAAGGTCGGGATCGTTACCGAGAGTTGTAATCCGTGAAGTGAACCAAGAGATAGAGCAGGAAGATGAGGAAGAGCAAGAGGAATAGCAAGAGCAAGAGGAAGAGGAAGATAATGAGGAAGATGAAGAGGAAGATCTACCCCAAAATCTTTCTCTTGTTTTTGTTAAAGAGAAGACGCCTAAGACACCTTGTGCTAGGTATACACATATTCCAGATAAGAAGTTGTGTTTAACTGCTACTAACCCACCTCATGGTACGCCGAAGATGGAAGCGAAGTGTTGTTCGGCTAAAAACACTCATGGGATACCAAAATTTACTCGACCAAGATATTGAATCTTAACTATATGTAGTCTTAATAATGATTTTTGTGTGTTAGTTAACCAACCAATGATTGTGTTAATTTTAATTTTGTAGGATCATAACAATGCGACTAGACTGTTGAGACGCCAGAATGAGGTTTCATGGGATATAGAGGATGAGTATGCATAGGTGGTGGATAGAATCAAATCATGTGTTATGTGGTATTTTATCCATTATGCACACGCCGAGTTTGACAGTGTCACTGTCTCAGCGTTTTCCGAGAGGTTCTACCCAGAGATGGATACTTTTCACCTCCCATTTGGTGAGATGTTTATCACTCCTGATGACGTGTGCATGATCACGGGTCTTACAGTGGATGGGAAATATGTTGCAGATGGCTATAAAAAGATGAGTTTTGAATATCTAGAAGTTTTAGCGGAAAACACACTAGGGTGGAGCCGAAGTAAGACTAAGTTAGAGTTCGGACGCTCTGTTAAGGAGCCTGAACCTGGTATGGAGATGATGGAGATCGATAGAAAGGGTTTTCCGTTCAAGAAGTTGAGGAAGTTCAAGTTGGTCATTTTGAAGAGTGGAGAGTTGCTGATGGACGAGGACAAGATTAAGCAACATGTCACCGCTTACTTGTTGTATCATCTAGGCAGCCTTATATTTCCCGACACTTCTGGAAACTGGGTACATGCTAATTTTCTCCATCTTTTGCATCCCCTTGAAAAAGTTGATAATTACTCTTGGGGCACTAAGGTCCTTACATTACTTCAAGACCAACTTAGTAGCGCTAACCGGATTAATACTTCAAAAAATCGAAGGATACTACACTCTATTGCAGGTAATCTTCGACATACTCATTCCAATAAATTGCATAAGAAAGATGATTGATGAATCTTTATATGTAGCCGAAGTTTCTTATGTTGGGTTGATAATTGATTTTTTGTTCCAAACGAACTTTTAAACTTGATTTTATTCCCTTAGGTTTGGGTGCATGACCACTTCCCTATAATAAAGTTGGGTGGTATGAAGAAAAGCTGGATTGTTGGGCAGCCGACGACCGAAAAGTACGAGTTCAAGCGCACCTAAATGAAGGATAAAGAGAATCGGTTGGCATACACTAGGAGAGTGTTGGATGATTTGGAAGTGGATGAAGTAAATTTTCACCCCTACTCTTTTGTTAAGGTTGAGATTTCGCTAGTTGCGTCTTACTACGAGTCATTGTTCTTTCCTGGCGGTTACTCGATGTACAACCCTCGAAGAGTATTTCGCTTGCTCTCCTGTGTACAGACTATACCAACCGTCGAGAATGAAAATTTTAAGTTGATGAAGCGTGGAACAAAGAACACCGCCAATTTCTTTAAGCCCTATCATGAGCCACCGCCAACACTAGAGATGTGGAACAATATGGTTTAATACATGATTGATGAAGATGAGTGTATATCTTTGGAGGAGAGTATCCAAAGTTCCTATGAAGAAGGGTACATGGATTGATATCTAGGTATTACTCATCCAATGTTATAAATCATGTTCAACAAGCTAAGGCGGATAGGGCGAAGACGAAGGCGAAAGATAAGGGTGCTGAAACCGGGAAGACGCCTACTTGCGGCGAAGATGTGGCAAAGGTGTTGAAGATTGTGGTAAATAAACTTTTTCTCTTTATGATTTTCGACGTGTTATTAAGTTTGACCTAAAATAACATATTTTTATGCTTAAATTTAAATAGGTTAAGGCGAGTAGGAAGCTATTGAGAAAAATGATGGCTAAAATTCACACGGGAGAGCCTATATCTACTGAAGAACAAACATCCCTTTACAATGAATGGGACAAGGTCACATCGAACAATGAGGTTAAGCTAAGAAAGACGAAGGCGCCCAAGAGGAGTCGATTACAAGGGGAAGGTTCAAGTGATGCTGCTGCTACTAGAAGGGGACCAAGTGGGGAAGGATCAAGTGCGGCTGCTTCTACTATGTTGGAACCAAGTAGAGATGAGACCCCATCCGAAGAAGAACTTAGACGTGGTAAAAGAGTTCGTCGACATGGTGAATGATGTTTGAATTCAGTGTCTTTGTATTTTAGAATAATTACATGGTTTGAATTTCGTTGGTTGGTTTGTATTTGACATTAATGCTTCGTAACTTGGTTTGAAACTTTTTTTTAGTGAATCTCGTAAGTTCGGTAAAAAAAAATCGGTTGATAAATCCTATTACATAAAAAATCGAACAAATAGTTCGGTTGTAAACAAAAAAAGTTTGGTCGACATTTATTCAAATTTATGAAAAACATAGAAAGGTTCAGTTATATTATCAATTATAAGGTTAGCTGAACTTTTTTTTTGGGTTTTAATCATATAAGTTCGGTTATTAATTTCTATTATCGAGCTTGCCGAACTTTATACTTCATAAAATAGTTTGATATTTTGTGTAATGTTCGGCTAGGGATAAGAAGTTCGGCTAAGATTTACACAATCCAAAGTAATTTTTGTCTAGGGAGTAAAATATCAAACCTAGCCGAACTTCTGACACCAAAAATCCTTGGTGAAATCATGAATGTTCGGCTCCCTGCAATAAATAATTCATAACTGAACTTCTGGCACAAAAAAACCCTGGTAATTTGAAAGGGTTCGGTTAAAGTATCGATTATAATATTAACCAAACTCTTTTGTTGGTTTTATACATATAACTTCGGTTGTTAAGTCCTAGTATTGAGCTAACCGAACTTTCTATTTGATAAAATTCTTTGATATTTTGAAAGTTTGGTTAAGAATCACATTGTTCGGCTACTACCATAAACAACTAAGTTCGGCTATAACCAATATCTTTAACTAATATTTCGGCTAGTACCATGAACTCAAAGAGTTTGGCTACCTGTGTTCTTCATTGTACTAGCCGAACTTATCTGTTGCTTGCCGAAGCCAAGCTAGAAAGTTTTATATTTTCATCAAATTTAAGTCAATTCAAGCAACCAAAACACATTAAAAAGTATAATCGAGTATCCCAAACATTATAATCTCATATTCTTCGTTGTGATCTCGTTAATCTTGTAAAAACCCTAATTTTGGGATTGAGATTGGGTTTTGGGAAGATTATATTCACCATCTAACAAATCATCTATTACCGGAATATTGTGAAGATTGACGAATAATTTATTTCTTCTATGATTTAAAGGTTCAAATTCTTCCTAGTTTACACTAGAATCTTTCATTTTAAATTTAGCAATCACCAAATCTAATTTTTAATTTTTCTTTCAAAAATTCTTCATCTCCCTCATAATAATTCTAATTCTTTATCACAAATGTTTTATCTAAACTAATCTAAAACTAACAATCAACTAATTAATATAGCCTTAATTATTAACTTCTAATTAAGTGAGGTATTTTATCTAAATAATTTAAATTGGGTCCTCAAATTCTGAGGGGTCCCTAAAAAATTGTTCATAAATTATGATCACTTATGGGCATACCACGGAGCAAAGCATGTGTAAATAACTTCACAATTAGAGATTTTGCTTAAAAAATAAAGTGTTGTAACTTGGTATGCAGTCGTGATACTCCAAATAGTACCAAGTTAGGGCGATTGCAATACTCAAATAACAACTTTGGCAATTTTAAGGTCACTATGAGATAGGCTAATGTAGGGGTGAGCATGGATGGTCCAACGCGCCAATCCTCCCACAATTTGATGGGTGGACACCCAATCCATTCATAAGTAGAATGGATGTGTCCATTCTTAAAAATCCATTAAATATTGGATCGGGTGATGATGAAATCCAACAGACACTCGCGGTCGCTATGTTAAGGGTATGTTTAAAATTATGCAAGGGAAGAAGGTAAATTAATGATTTATACATGTATCTATTACGTATTGTTCATCTATGGAAGTTTTAGTTTTACAAGTTGCTAGTAGAGAGGGGATTTAGTTAAATATGTAAGGATATTTATCTAATGATGATTTAGGATATTATAAATCAGTAATAAAATAAAGTTTTTATTAGTGTTGCTTTCATCTTGTTTAAATAGAATTTTTAATATACAAATCCGCTGATCCATCCACATTCAACATATTCGCGGATGAAAATCTAGCACCCGCCATTTAAGTAGACCGAGTGTGGAAACTACCAAATCCGTAAATTTTACCCATTGCTCAGCCCTAGGCTAATGTATAAAATTTAGCCTTTTTTCTATTACAGTCAGTGGATAACACATAAATGCCTAGTCGCTATATTTTTTTTAAGCATAGTTGTTATCTTTTTACCGCTAAGTAATTTTTCTCCCATTTTCTTCTTATTATTTTATCTTATTATAGATAATATACTGGATAATGGACCAACTAAATATATTTCAATGAATATAATTAATAAAGGTACAGTAAACATAACAAAATATAGTATTGTTTAAGATATATTAAGGGTTTTACCTGATTTTTCCATTCACGTGGCTGGCCAGACTAGGTTATTTCGATATTCTTATTTGTGAAAGAATTCAACTTATTGTGTGAGGGGTATTAATTTGTGATCAAATGAGTTAAATACTTTTAGCTGATTTACTAATTAGGACCGATTCATGATTTTGACCGAGTTGGACAAAATTACTTTTATAATCACACACTTAAATAAAATTTTGACCCAACTCTTCTTTCACTTCTAACTTCTTTCTTCTTCGCATGTATACCATGAAACCCAAGAATATATAATAAGTGCTTAATTGACCATGTAGTTGCTACAATTTAGACAACATACATCCAAGTGTAATTAGTTTAAATTAAGTAAAGAAATGTATAAACTAGAAGTAAACATTATATACTAAAGCTTGATCTTTATTTTGGATGCCAAGGGTCATTATTTGTAGGAATGATGGAGACAAACCTTGTAGGAGTATTGGATCAATCAATAAAATGAATAAGAAATTACCACTCTTGGATCATGTAAAATATCAAGATACACGGGGTCAACAATAAACACAATTAAGTTGCCAAAGATCTCAAATTTGATTGTTAAACAACAAGTAAAGGATGTAGGTTCATTGTAGTTGCTAAAGATAATTTTGGAAGAAAACAATTTCTTTTCGAAATAAACATTTTAAAGATTCAAAATCTAATCAATTATGTAACTCAAAATGTGCAAATAACTCAGACTTGAAATTATATTACGATTACTTAAGGGGTTTCCAAACCTAACTCAGTGGTTTCAGAACCTAGCTCGAAAAGTTGTTAGGAAGTTTTCTAGGTTGCACAAGGTTTTCTAATTGAAGAATTCTTTGGGGGACAAGTTTGTGATCTAAATAAGAAGAGTTTCTTTGAGACAAAAAACACACACATGAACCAAGGAGTTAGAGGAGAACACTGGAGAAAGTAGATTAGGGTTTATCTTTAAAAGGGGAAATTAAATTGTTGTTACCTAACATGATGATGACTTTTCAGCTAGTTTAGGGTTTCTCATCCACAATTGATATAAACTTAAACACATGTAGTATCTTGTATTCCTTGGCAAAAAAAATATTCCGCGAGTAGGATATAAACCTTAGTTACACATACCGAGCATATGACTTTATGGTTAGAACGAGAAAAAGATTATTCTTATTTGTTAATTAAATTGTTTGTTTAATTACGGATAAAAATCCAACCATCATTCTAGTTTTACAGTTCAATTGTTAGTTAGTAGTTAATAATCTCTCATCCCCTTGGTTAGGTAAAAGATAAATTCCACGAATCCCCTGTCACAGTCCCTTTTGGCCTGGTGGATAAGTCCGACGACTCAGCAGCAGTGCAGAATTGAGTTTCTCGTCGGGTGGATCTGTTCTAAAATTAGGGGGAAATTTTAATAATATCCTAAGTACATTAATTTTTTTGGACTTAAACCTGATTTACTGCTTCACTACCACTTAGTATATTAAGAAGTGTGCGAAATTTATTCTTTATCAGTTTAATACCATATTTGCATAATGATAAGCACATTATTGTACTATTTTAATGCTTTAAGAATTTTCTTTGACATTATTCTTCATGTTATTATGCTTTGATTTTACTTGATTTTGAGTTATTTAGGAGCTTCCAAGTTGATTTTGATCAGTGGACAAGAAAGGAGTTCAATGCACGTAAAGTGAAAAAGTTAGAAGAAAATATGAGAAAATATGCACAATTGTACGAGAGGCACATTCTGCAAGGCCCAGGCGAAGACCCATATGATTATGGGAGAAGTGTGTACAAAAAAATGGTCATATAAGAGTCTTCCTAATCGACTGGTTTTGGGCATACGACCTCGCCGAATCTGACAGAGTTCTAGGCATGTTTCTGACGCAAAATTAACTTCTAACTTGAGGAAACCTGGTCCTGGAAGAACTCTAAAGTGTAGTTTTGTGCAAGATATACAAAAAAACCTCATAGGTTCTAAAAATACAAACTTTTATATTATACAACACAAGAAAAATAGGGATCTAAAGCTTGTGTTAGGAGATTGGAGATTCATCTTCATCGAAATTAGGAATTGTATTATCTTCTTCTTTGTATTTTTCCAGTGGGTTTAAGAAACCCATAATGAATTAATTTTTTTATTGGTTAGAGGTGTAATCAGAAGTTCCAAATATGTCTATCAATTAAAATAAAATAATTTTAATGTTCATGATCTCTTTAATTTCGTTTATGTTGTACTTTTAACTACATCATGTATGATTGATTTCTTGTTTTTTTGACTTGCAAATTGAACGAACATAAGTTCATGCATATGATTATACTATCGTTTGCAATACATGAAAATCCAAAGAACCCTAGTAACAAGTTGCATGGCATAGTTGCTAAAGACGGGATGTTGACATACAATTACGTGCAGTAGCTTAACTGATGTGATTTAGAAATAGTGGTAAAAGATTCGATACTCGGACTTGTAAAGATTTTTGATTTTAAACTTAATTTTAATACTAAAAATAAAGAAGATTAAAGTAGAATTGATTTCAGATTATGGAAAGAACTGAGACTAAGGATTCAACCATTAGCCAATTTTTCAAGTGATTTAGCATTAAATTATTTTGTAACTCATACATTCAATTTATTCTAAATATTACCAAAGTTAGATTTTTAAAATAATAGTTTTAAATCAAAATTATGAGACATCAATAGCTCTAAACTAAGCATGACTCATCAAAATAAAACACAACTAATTGATAAAAATCATTATTTCAATTTTAATTCAAAGAAAATTAATAAGATAAAAATATACCACTTTATTATTGAAAAAATGGCTTCCTCCATCTCCCCAGCAATAGGGTCTAGCTCCTCATGTCAAACACTCTCTCAAAATACATGTTCATAGCTTTAAGTGCTTAAAAGAAGATAAAAACATAAGTAACATAGAAAACAAACACGGATATAAGTGTTGCTGGGACTGTTTTTTGTGTTGCTGAAGAGAAATTAAAAAAGAGAATAAAGTACGACTCCTGGAAGCAGTAAAATATGAAAGAAAAGGTGACAGAATCAGCGACTGTTTTCTCCTGTGATTTGTACTCCATTTTCTTCTTCACCAGCGGATATTGTTTTTTTCTCTGAATTTTTTTTCTCTCCACTCCCGATGATTTTTTTCTTGTTTCTCTTCGCTTTATATAGTCTCCCCAACCCTAATCACCAGTCATAAGTTGGTAAGGACTCAAATATTTATCCAAAACTGACTCCAATTCATGATAAACCAAATCAGATCGTGACTTTGTTTCCGGCCTCCAAGTTACGAAAATATCTTTTTTTTCTTCTCTGTACTCGTCTTCCAAGTCATCAAAGACTCTCCAAAGATAGAATATACTCCACACAGAAGATATCCTCCCTAATCCTCCATGCAATTCTCATAAATAACATCAGAAAGTAAAAAAGAAACCCGTTATACTCTCATACTCCATGTTTTGTCGATAATCAATGAAATCTTCTTTGTTTCCGAATATAAATACATTACCAATCTTGTTTCATCAGTACAGGCCAATCCCAATCCAAATAGTATAGAAAATCCAACTAAATTTGTTCCCCAATTTCACTCAAAATTACTTTCACGCGTAAAAATCTTCTCCCGCCAATTTCAGATTTTTGAAATAAAGAAGAGGGTGCCCTAATCCAAAACGCAGGTTCCTTCATCACTGGGGTGCCCTTATACATAGTTTGGGTGCCTTTATCACTTTTCGAGCCAATTTTTTCATAAATGTTTATTTCTCAAAAACACTTACAAATACATAAAAAACCAAAATAAGTATACAATTGAACATTAACAAAATACATAATTGAGAGCAATTAAGACACAAAAATGTGTCTATCACTTAACCTAGGTTAACCATGAGTGGATATTGTGTTATGTTGACTAAAATAACCTAATTCACAAAGAACCTTACTCTCACTAAGTTAAACTTGATAGTATCTTATGCAAATTTATCTAGTGATTATAATTCTTGTAATGGTTATTCCTCTACTTGATGATATAAATAATTCTACTAGAGTGAGCTCCTGATAAAATGTTTCAGGTTATTAATATCAAAAGTAAATTTTGAGTTTGATTTGATTGACACTATGTTTTGTGACAAACGATGCTACCCCTAATCGTAATTTGATCTTATTGATTACAATATTTGGTTACTTCGCTTACAATAGTTGAAATTAGTTATACAAACTCAGACAACAAACCCCCTTAGTAGGTTATGAAAAAATTTCAACAACAAAGAATAATTTTCTGCTCTCCATGGGAACAAATTCATACCAATAATTATACTCATTTAAAGTATTCATGAGAATAAGAACTTAACTATATTTACCTGATGACAACGGGTCACATAACCTAAAGGGTTAATAGATGTTTGGTAATCGGATTTTAAACAAAGTTAGTGTTTGGTCTAACATTTTTCTAGCTTTGTGGTTGGTACCTAGACTTCATATTGACCCACGTTGACTCTGTTAAATAATTAACAAAATTTTAAAATAAAATCGAATTACTTATGCTATTAAGAAATACAAATCAAGTGCACATGTCTTGCACTTCGAAAAATACTACATATGAACCGTAGGTCTTCTTTCTCCTCTCAATCTATTATTTATCTCAGTCTCCATTAATATTGGTTCAAAATTAACATCCCATGTTGAAACTAATTAAATATGAATCCTGATATCTTTTGAGACAAATAAAAAACACTAACTAACAAAAAATTATAGAACCAAGCAACCCTTGTTTTCTTCTTCGAAAACAATCCATCTCCGCCACAAGAATTATCATCAAAATCACTACGGTAAAATTTTAATCGAGACCCATTTTAAATTCTGTTAGAAGTCTGAGAGAAAGACCCAAACAGAAGGCAATGTATCTTAAGGGGTTTTAAATAACCTTTTATAGATTAGAGTTTTAATATGGTATTGATTAATATCACAATTGAAACCCTTAACCAACGATTGATATGTGTTATGGTTTCATAAATCAGCTCCCCAAAATCAATTCACCTTGACCCATGTTGACTCCACTAATTGATGATGCATTTAACTTTCTAACAATTAAATCGCGTAAATACTAATTTAATTATAACTTTAGTAACAATGACTAATTTAATTTAACTTTTTTGATTATTTTTTTTTGAAGCATACTTTCTTGATTCTTCTACTTAACTCTTATATTTCGCAACGAGATAAAAAGTGGAAGAATCACCACCAACAACAATTTTGTCTTCAAGTTTATCGCCATTGATCAATAAATTCATTACTCGTGATTTAATTGATTATGATTTAACAAACTTGGACTTTGATTATAATTATTGATTACAATTCTAAAAACAACATTGATTTGGATGTTTAGTCACATATAATAAAGAAGAAGAAGAATAATAAAAAAAAGCAGAAGAAGAAAAAGAAAAAGAAGAAGAAAGCGAAGTCAAATGAAGAGAAAATCAAAGTAGTAAAGATTATCCCAGTTACCAACCACTAAGTTGGACAAATATTAGACAAAACTTTATTTTTGGACAAAACTTGAATACCAAAAATCAAGTACCTTATCCTAAATTATCCCCTTCATTGGAAGATTTTTTACCTAGTTTTTCAAAAAAAAATTATAATTTACATAATCATTACTTCCTCTACGTCAAACTGGCTACTTATTCATAAATCCCATGGGATTTTATTTATACTCGTTTATAATTTTATCTGCCATCCATCTTTCTGAGTTGTTAATGAAAATAGTTAACACAAGAATTTAACAATTTTTATCAAATGAATAAGATTGGTTCTTCTATGTTGCTAGTTTTTTATAAATCAATCCTATATGGGTCTAGTCTTTTCGATCTTTATTCGAACAAAACTTTAGGACCAAAACTTGATCCCATATTGGATTATATATTTACAGCTTTAACACAAGAAAAGAAAGAAAAAAAAACCTTTAAGAGACCTTTTTTTTTAATAAAACCTTACAAAACCTCTCATTAACTATTTTAAGTGAAACTATATTCCAAATTATTATTATTATATAAAAAGAGATTATGGTGAGGAGACTCTTTCCTAAAATATGAAGCATTAGAAAAATTAAAATAACAACAACTACAACCAAAAAAATAACCCCCATAATACCATCTCCATGGGGTTAACCTTTAAATTATACTATACACGTCGCATCGCATCTTATATCACAATTTCTTCATGTCTTCAACAAAAGAATTTGGATGACTTTTATAAATTACCAGTTGTATATGTGTTAACCAACATATCAACTTCTATTTTAGATTTTCTAAAAGTATCATTGGCTAAAAAATGTTGAAAGCTTGTGCAAAGGTATTTAATCGACTCCCAGACATGATGACAAGTCCAATGGGGTTTGTATAATTTTTTTAAAGGTATATCTCATCATTCATTATGCCAGATTAAAGAGATTTTTATGATAACCTTTAGAAACAACAAGCTTAAGCCCAACTTCAACCCCCTTATAACTCATGAAAGGTGATGGATTTTGGTATAGGGCCTAAACGTTTGTCTCTTTAAACTTTGGGTCTTCAACTTTTTCTCTTTATTCTCTAACATGTCCATCTTTAGCTGAAAATAAGTAATTTTTTCGATATTTGCCGAATTATCTTGATAACTTCTACAACGCCAGAAACGAAATTACCAATATGATATTTATATGAAAATATAATAATTAATGTATGAAACTGATATCAAAACAAGGTCGATTTAACATCTATCGAATTCCATACGTTTATTTTTTTCTAGTCCTCAAGCAAAACTACTGATTTTTTTTATCTAATATTAAATCACTTTGGTAGGAATCACGATAATAGTTATAATTTCCAAAAAGCCTTTAAACCTTGTGCACCCTGCTAGTTAATGAGTTATAATTTCTTGTATATTTACAGTAGATACACCCGCAAAATCTACTTTAGTCGGTTTTCAAACAATCTTGAATTATTAAGAATGAGTACTAAATCTACTAGCAAAACAATAATTTGTGAAACGCAACCAAAAGAATCATCATATATCTTATATGAATTTCAATGATCACATGCAAGTGATTACTCACATACAACATTCATATAGGAATACTCAACTTTACTTAGCCAAATCTCATATAAGTTTGTACATAGATATCTATAGGCCCAAAACAAGTATAAGATTAGAGCAAGTTAAATAATTACAATACTCAAGAATATGTTTGTAACTTAACTAGTGTACTCTCTATGTAACAAAGGATCATAAGGGGTTTGTACTCATGTTACTTATAAATTAATAAGGACCCGTAGCCTCCAAGTTAAGGATTGAAACTTAATAAGAGAAATTTTTCTTATGCTTTTTCCTATTTGAATGCGTTGTCTAGTTATGAATAGTAACTACAGATTTGTCAAATGTTTCCGATATATGCAATTTGTGGTAAAGTCTAGGCACTCAAAGACATATCACACAATATAAATTAACTAGTAATACTCATTAACTTTGCCTTCGCAACGACCTCTAACCACCTAATGAAATCGACTCGCCATATATCTCCCAATTTTCTTAAGCGTTTTTCAATCAGTCAAAAAAAAAAATTCAACAGTAACGAGTACAATAGTAAGCAAACGACCGTTCCCAAAGAGAAGATGGAGTTATTATTTGTTATCAAATTCTTAACTCAACACGGGGTTTTGTTGAATTGTACAACTGTTTAAAATAAATTAAACTAAAGAATGAATATTTACGGTTGATGCGAATCGTAAGTGCAACAAATTAATTTAGATATTTCCCACTAATACTAACAAGTAATTCAACGGTAGTAATTTTATTTTATTTCAACTTCTTATGTAACTAAAAGAGGGGATTGTAGTGAATTAAACTAAAGAAAACAAACGAAAGAAAATATAAAATAAGTAAAGGTTGTGATCAAGGGAATAAAATACTGGTTAGAGGTTTTATTTTCCATCTCCATACAAGCTCGTCAATTGATTAGAGATAATATTCAATCCTTATCATACCAATAACCCTAAGGCATCATATCGCCATCTTACTCTGGCAAAACTCCTTGTATCATCAAATTCGCAAGAGCCACACTTTGAATATTCTGAATGAGTAACTTGGCGTAAGAGACACTCAATTTTAACCTAATGAAAGAAACGATCTTCTTAAGTTGAGGTTATTTTAACCAATCCGGCGCAAGATCCACACAAATTTAACGTAGGTTAAGCTTCTACATATAATCGCATCGAACCGTTTTGTTGCTAACAACTATATTGTGCTACTTGTGATTAGGCTTATTCGATAATTCCAAATCTTAAACCCTAGTCTAGATTTATATATGAATACATGATCATTCAATTTTCAACTTAAACAAGCAAGTCTTCAATCATACATGGTGATATTATTAGTAAAACATAACAGATTCATTAACATTACAACTAATCATCCAGATTGATTCACAAGTTTTAGATTTCCAACTACATCCTCAACTAATATAAGTAAGTTACTACTCATAGGTTTCTCAAAACCCACGAGAAACCCATGGAAAATATACAAGAGAAGAGGGAGATGAAGAAGAAAATGAAAGTGTCACGGTTTCCTTCTAAAGGGGCAAACCCTAATCCGTTCCAAACTCCTTTATTCTTGTTTTGTGCATGATATGATATGATATTATATAGGAAGTCTTCTTATATATGAAACCAAGTATAAGAATGTTGATGCTCAAATACAAGTCATACTATGTTTCATAAACTCATTGAAACTTGAAAACAACATAAAATCCCGTCAAAAATACCCAGCTCACGCAACTTTCTCGACCACCAGAATGGTCGGGAATATGTATTTTCTCACTCACATACCCCACCGAGAAATTTAAAGTTTATGGATTTTCTTTTCTTGGACAGAAGACCCTCTTAGAATTGTGATTTTCTCGGACACCTTTCCTTCCGAGAAAATTTTGAGATTCTGAATTTTCTCTTATCGGACACCTGAACATCCGGGAAACATATGTTTCCTCGGTTACCATCATATGCGAGAATATTCTAAACATGTTTTTCTTTATTTTTTCGTAACTCCTTTGAACCACTTGGTCTTGGGTCCTTAGGCACTTGTAGCACTTCACTCCATTGATAATTTTAGAGATTTTTCCATTAGTTTTAGATGATTCATCTACAAAGAAAAATAAAATAGAAAACAAGAGTAGTACAAGGTAATTCCACAAAACTACGTAATAAGTTAAAAAAGACGATACTAAAAATATGTGAACTATGAACTTATCAGCGGTCATGTAGTAATTGTGATTTAAAATTTTTCCTTAATTAGAACTAATAATCAATCTCTCTTACACCAAAATTTATCATAGATTACCCCATCGAGCGCATACTCCGGTAATTTCCTTGAATCATCGTATACTATAACAATGTGTAGAAGAATTTTATGCTTTGAAAAACCTAATACATTATGCAATCATATTCAATTCTCTAAGGACATTAAGGACTAGTAAATAAGTTAATCAACAAATGCCACATTTTGTATGCAACTACATGAAGATATTGTTAAAGTCAATAATTACACTATGCTACTTGTGACTAGGGTATCGACAATCATGTATCTCAAACCCTAATCTAACTTTAGATTTGAATGCATATTAACTCAATCCCATTGCTAAACAAACAAATTTCAACCATATTGTAATGCGTTAATCATGCAATGGTTGTATGTAGTAGACGATAAAAGAGATCATAATGTTAATACTAATAAGCCAGTACTAATTTCATTCGGAGATTTCATACTACATACCCAACCAATAGAAAAATATTAGTTCATCACGGGTTTATCAAACCCGTGAAATATATATATATATATAAAAAGATAATGCAAACCGTATGAAGATGTAGAAAAAATCCCAATCTCTTAAAGCAAGCCCGATTTCTGAGTTCTCTTTCCAAAACCTCTATGCAATTGTTATTTAGAAGTCTCTTAAGATTGAGTATTGAAATGCCCGTGTACGAGTCTGTGTTGAAAACTTGCAAAATACCCAAAACTAGGGCAAAACTCGCCCAAACAGCAACTTGGGCCGCCTTCACAAATACACAAGACTAGAACTTTAACGGGTTAGACCGTTTTTTTCATAACTTCTCCATTTTACGTTAAAATTGCCTCCTTTTTTCACCTGTTCAAGTCTACTCGAAAATTACTGATAGACACATTTTGTGTCTAAATTGTGCTCGATTATCTATTTTGTTAATGTTCGATTTTGTACTATTTATGGGTTTTTATGTCTTTGTAGGTATTTTTGAGAAATAAATATTTGTGGAAAAATCGGCTCAAAAATTTGTTAAAGGCACCCAACAAAAGTGATAAAGGCACCCATAAAATTGATAAAGGCACCCGCCAGATGGATTGGGGGCACCCTCTTTAAATTAAAAACCGTAATCGGCGGGAAAGAAAGTTACGTGAGAGAAAACTTCTGAGTTGTTTCTGAACCGAAGTTAAAGGGATTTGATACGTGTTTTTGATTTATCCAATTGAAGAAATAATCAACTAAAGATCAACACACGTAATCCAGAGTGTTTCACCCGGAAAAAATGGGTGAAAAATCCATTTGGGAGCCGGAAAAAGACATCCTCATCTATTTCGGATTATCAACAATTTGGAGTTTGATTTGGACTCTTCTTTGAGTCCTTATCGGTTAATAAAGGTTCATATGGTTAGCTAATTCTATAAATAGCAAAGAATATCAAGAAACAAGCAAGCCAGAAGCAACCGAAAAATTTCAGGAAAAAAAAACTATTCTGCTGGTGGAAGAACACGAAGAACATAAGTCTCTAGAAAACTGTCGCTGAAACTGTCGTTGAACCCGTCGTTTATTCCTTCATATTTCTACAACGTCCAGGGTCCGTACTTTATTTCTTTCTTCTTCAGCAACACAGAGAACAGTCTCTGTAACACTTATAAGCGTATCAGTTCTTCTGTGTTACTTTTATTTCTTCATTGTAAACACTTTTTGAGCTATGAACAATTATTTTAAGAGTGTTTCCAACATGATGAGATAATCACCATCACTGGGGCGACGGAGGAAGCTATTTTCCAATAATAAAGTGGTAATTCTTTTTTATTTATTTTTTGTAATTCTTTTACTATTATTTGCTTTGAATTAAAATTAGAAAATATGGTTTTTATCAATTAGTTGTGTTTTCTTTTGATGAGTCATGCTGAGCTTAGAGCTTTTGATGTCTCATGCTTTTGATTTACAACTATTATTTTGAAAATTTAACATTGGCAATATTTTGAATAAACTGAATATACGAGTTGCAAGATTTTTATCACTTGAAAAATTGGCTAATGGTGGAATCCTTAGTCTCAGTCCTTCCCATAATTTGAAATCAACTTTACTTTAATCTGTTTTATTTTTAGTTATTAACAATTAGGTTTAAAAATCGAATCTTTACAAGTCTGAGTATTGAACCTTTTACCATTATTCAAAAACTATATCAATTTTTGGCGCCGCTGACGGGGAGCGGTTGTGGAATATTGTAATTAATATTTTTGATTTTCTAATCAAAGTTTAGGTTTTTATTTTATTTATTTTTATTTTTTATATATTTTTATTCTTCTTTTAGGATTTTTAGTTCTATTTGACTTGTTTTGTGTTTTATTATCTCTTTTCAGGTACTTTTCCGAGGATAATGACTCTTTTACAGGAGACGTCATCTAAAATGACACTTCGGGAATATATGAATTGATCACGGCATAATGAAGTTTTTTGTTCACCTGAGGTAAGTGAAGAATCACCTCTAATGATATACGAGAAGTATTATAAACACAAACCGTCTAGTTGGAAGCAAAGATTGAGAGTTCTGGAATGCCAGAAATTATATGCTGATGATGATTAGTCTGGTAGTGACTCTCTGTTCCATACAAAATATATAGATGACCCTTGGGATGATTGTGTAGATGATTTTCCTAATTCCATAGATGAATCGATCTCACAAGATCATTCACCCTACTTCCAAAAGTTACCTAATTTAGGGTTATAATTGTGTGCTTCTCAAGTTTTGTTGGATCACTTTGCATCCAAATACCCAGAGGACTTTCCTGTTCCTGACATTGTGCATGAACCAATTGATATTTCCCCAATCCAAATATTATCCCCATATTTTGTTCTTTACACACTTCCGAGTGTAGTAAAACTTGGTTTGGGGTAATCCCTTGTTTTTGATAGTTTCAGTGTCTCCGTGTTGTCATAACATAAGTGTGAAGCTGTCATTTGTAAATATTGTATTTTGGGTTGATACCGAAATTTTCAGGTTATTAGTGTATGAGGATTCTTTATGTACATATCCAGTAGGTAGATTTTTATTTTATTTTTAGGATTTTTTTTTTGGTGTTCTTTGTTATTATTATCGTTTGATGTGTGTTACAGAGAATACTGTTTTTCTTGTGTCAATCAGGTGAGACGTTCCAATCCCTTCTCTTTGATTTATATTTGTTTCTCCTATTTATTTATTGCATACCATTTTAGGTTGCACGGTTTGAAACATTGAGGACAATGTTAGATTTAGGTTTGGGGGTAGAGTTTCCGAAAATTGATGCCAATTTAGAAACTTGTGAACTATTCAGGATGACGCTAACCATTCTAGGAAGATGAAAACATATCTCTTTATCTATAGGAATTGGTGTGCCCAGCTAAATGGTCTATTCATATCTGGATGCACTCAGGTGTTAGAGATAACATGATAATCATTGAACAAGCATATCTCAGAATCATCATAATCATATCACTTTCTATTTTTATTTTTCTTTCAATTTTATGTTTCTCTAAGTGATTTGGCGGGGCCCTAGTATTGCCATAAGGTCGTAGCTCGGATGCATTAGAATTTTAATTTTATAAAAAAAAAAAAAAAAAATTGACACTTTGATAGCAATATGTATGGGTTTTTCCTGTCTTCGTCGCATAATCAAGCAAGGAATGCAAGATCCGTGAAAACTATCATGTAATCTGCTGAAAAGGAGCATGCGCTTAGATTCAACAAATATAATCATGTAGTCATAAAAAAAAAGAAAAATAAAAGAAAAATAAATAAATAAATTATATATATAAATAATAATAAAAATAGGAGCATCCGAGACGGATTTTATACTTATATTCTGGAAAACACCGTTCACTTTAGTTAACATATGCACCATTCATTACTTCTATTTCCATCTTCTAATATACCCATGTGTTTGAATTTGATTGATTTCAAGCAATGTGAATTTTTATCCTGTTTTGAATGTTCAATGATTATTTGAGTAGAGTTTGCATTCTTATATGAATTTTAGTACGCTGAGCGCAAACTCGTGTACAACAATTGGATTCATACAGGGTAATGATTCATATAGTTGAAGAATTTAGTATGCCAAAAAAATAGCTTGTTTAGTGTCTGTCCTCAATCGTTCACATGTAGCTGAAATTTTAGAGTAAAAGGTTTTGTGGGTATATCTCTTGTAAACCCTCACGAGATAAAACTCGTCCGCTAAGGCCACTTAGGGGTTTAAAGGCTTATTACATATGCTAAATGTAGTCGTGATTCCTGCGAAAGTGAGTTAGGAGTTTATTTTATTTTTAGATTAGTTTTGCTCGAGGACTAGCAAAATATAGGTTTGGGGGTATTTGATATAGGCATAATTTATACATATTTACCACCTAATTTATATTTGTTAGTACTTGTATTTGTGCTAATATTATTATTTTTATATTATTTTAGGTGAAACACTTAAATCCCAAAACTAATTGCAAAACATGGTTAAATGGATGAAGTTTTGTTAGTACTCAATTTGGGATGGCTAACGTAACTTGTACCCAACTAAAAAAAAGTTTGGTGGTCTTCTGTTGTTGAAAGAGAAATGGTTGTTGACATCAGAAGAGAGTCTGACGGAGATGGGACAAGGTGGTGAGGTAAAAAGAGTAGGCACCAGACATGTAAAAGAATAAATAAAGGTTAAGAAAGTGGACGCAAAACCGAGTGAATGCGTGATGCTAATGATGGCTAGAAAGTGGTTGTTTATGGACGTGACAAATAAGTGGGGTTGATATCTTGGTCGAATAAGAGGTGATCACGTGAAATAAAAGAAGAGAGAAGGCTGGTGATTGAACGTTGGCTAAGTGGGATTTTGCTGAAGTCAGGTGGATGTTGGCTGTTATGGACGTGGCTAGGTGAAGGTGTGTGCTTTATGTTTGGGTTGACCTAATTAAAGAGAGGAGACCGAAGTGACAGAAAAGGATGACCGGGAAAAGAGTAGGTCACATGGGAAAGAAGAATACGGATGGATACTTTTTCTTTTCAGTTTTTCTTTTTTGGGTTTTGTTAGAAGGGAGAAGGTTAGGAAGTGGAGACGAAAAGCTAGAAAGGACGGCTAGCTTATAGGAAAAAGTGGAGAGACTGTTGAGAAGAGTGGGGTCGGCAGAAAAGAAAGTGAAGTAAGTGATAGCACGTGGGAGATATAGAGGAGTAATGGGTATTGAAAATGTATAAAAGAGAGAAATTATGACGAAAGAAGGGGAAGTTTTCGGTACAGTTTTGGGGGCTGCTAGGTTTTGGTTTTTGGGGAATAGGCGGAGAGAAGGAAACATAGATAAAAATAGCTGGGGAGAGAGGCAGATGAGAGAAGGGAGACTAGATGGGAAAAAAGGAGTGTGGCTGCTGCTTTTCGTTTTGTTCTTCTGGGTTGGAAGCTGTACAAGAAAAGAAAGGACAACACAGGCTTTTGGGTTTAATTCTTTCTCTCTATTCCTTTTAGTTATTGTTATGGATTTTAAGAAATCCAACTCCATGTCTTGCTAATTAATTTGTAGATAGGGTTTAATGTTGAAATCACTTAAAGTTTTAGATCAATCAAATCGAATTATTTGATACAGACTATTATGATTTGAATAGATTAATTTTATGATTTTTATTTATTGATTTAATGAAAAATTAGTTGTTGCTTCACCGGATCTGTACAATACAGTAACCTATGCGCAGAATTATAGAATGACAAATATATTTGTTTACTTATTTGATATTTCATGCTTGAGTTAAATCTTTAGATGGAGTATACTTAGAATAGCCAGGTATTATTTGTGAACCTATAATTAGTTTCGTATAATTTTCTCGCTAACGCAATTAGATGGTATATGCATGAGACTTAGAGCTTTTGATGCGTCATGCTTAGGGCGTCCCAGTGACATTTGCGACTCTAATACATATAATAGGTGATGTCGATAGAACGAACACTAGATGAATATTTAGGAGTTATGTTTAGTGGTGGATACTGAAAACACTGGTTACTGTTTCTCCCATTTGATTTATTTTATTAGTTTAGTTTATTTTTCTTGTTTTAACTTTATTCTGAAAAATCCAAAGTTATTATTTCTGATTAGTTTAATTGAGATATTGATTGCAATATTTTTCACTCCCTACGGGTTCGACCCGTACTTACCGTTGTCTGTATTGTAGACACCGTGCGATTGTGGTCTTTATATAGGGTATTCTAAAATTCTATCAATTACTTAATAAAAAAAAAGTAAAATTAAATCATAATAGCATACAAAGTAAAATTAAATCAAAACAAACAATTAAGATATATAAATAATGCGAATAGTGCACTAGTTCACAACAAGATAAACCAGATCATTCAGAATTATTTCGAAAGTCATAAGTAACAATGCGCCAGAAGAACATACCTTAAATATTTATTTATCAAGATCAGCATCATCCATCCCTAAACGGAAACAATCATGTTCATTCATGCATATTATGAGATGAAAAAATGATTAATCATAATGGGAATGGAAACCGAACACTATTTACAACTAATTGGATCCCGCAACATCCACCACCCATTGTCGCGCAAATACAAATCTATACAGAATGTTGCATAGCTCATTAAACCACTCACCGGAAGCTGGCAGAGCTACTTTCTCAAGAGGCAGCTAATTGGTCCCGCAATATCCACCACACAATGCCTACTATTTACCAAATACTTTGAACCAAACTACCATTGTGTGTTGTTGCCTTTTTCTGTTTTCTCTTCTGTTAAAACAAAACGCCAACAACGAAACATCATAGTGAGAATAGTTATCCGACTGCAACTAAGAGTTTCCTTCTGCCTCCACAATATTGCCTCCTCGCCTGCCAAGTACCAATTGATTTCTTGATAACGCGCATAAGCACCACACACAACAAAAATAAAAATCTACACGGGATAGGTGGCCCCATTCAGAGTGGATTAATTTTTATCTATAAAAATGGAGAAGTCATGGGACACCCGGGATGTCTACGAGCAAGATCAATTTTCAGGAACCTGCTGGGAGATATAATCACAACTGTAGCACAACCTTTAGGAATCACAATAATGCTTGTGATAGAAACTTGGACCCTGTTATTGGCAGTCTGATCTCGCGTACCCTGATACACTTCATTAACATGAATGAGACCCTCCTTAATACTTGAGGGAAATGATCACATAGATTGTCACTCTCTTAAGAGCAACTATACAGTTTACCTTCATGCTCCATATAGGGAAGTAAATCAAGTGGTAGATGGACTAGCAAATTATGTAGATGATAACAACCAACAGGGGTTACCCCCGAAGTTAATTTGTTCCTTCTTTTCTAAAGCAAATCATAATACATGACAGAAAAAGGGACACCATATCCTCATATAATAATAATATTTTTTTCAGTTTTAAGAAGACAAATTTGTTTTTTTTCCTTCTAATTTGTCCTTTAAAGTAAAAGAGAAAAACAAAAGAGAAGAGTCCAATTTTGTGCACACTCATTACTAGGGCTGTACATGGTACAGTTTGGTACGGTTTTGGATGAAACCAAAACCGAAACCATGGGGGGTGACTTTTAAGTTTTTGAAACCGTGCCAAACCATTTTATAAACGGTTTGGTACGGTTTTGGATGAGATGGTTCGGTGTAAAACCACTGATTTTTAAAAACCATTGGTTTTTTAAAATTAGAAATATTTTTATTATTTAGTTCACATGAGTCACAATAACCGTTTATAATTGATGCCTCGTACATGGTTAGAGGAGCATTTCGTAGTGTACACTTCTTAATGAGTATCTACATGACATCTCATTAATCATTAATGATCTTTTGTAAACAAACAGTTGAAGGATGAAACCGTTTCTGTTTATAGAGTGTGGAGTTGATTTCGATTGACTAAATTCAGTATTATCTTGTTCAAGAATATACTTCCACAAAACAACCAATTATAAAATGAAAAGATTAAAATAAAGAGTAAAAAAAAAGGAGTGAGATAGATTAGGTTATGACATATTTTAATGGTCATAAATGGAAGAATCTAATGACTAATATTAACGGTTTTACTAATGGTTTTATGCTAAACCAAAACCATACAAAGATCAACGGTTTTCACAAAATTAGAACCATGCCAAGCCGTTGAATAGATGGTCCAGTTCGGTTTAGGCTTAAACGGTGTGGTATGATGCGGTTTTACGGTTTGTACCATACCATGTACATCCCTACTCATTGGAGTCTGCACATAATATTTTAATCTTCATTATTTATTTAATTTTAATAGTTATATAACGAGGGATGAGATTGTAAACATAAATAATAATATTACCATCTTTTGACTAATTAACCAATCAAATTAAAATTTCAAATATACATATTTTGGAGGAATGTGTACAAAAATAAACTCAAAATTATCTCTCCTTGTCTTAAAAGAGAAAAAAGAGAGAAAGATGACCACTCTACGTACTAAATCAAATAACAAGGAAAGATAAGTGGTCTTCCATATACATATATGGGTAAAATAATACTAGCCTTTTTTTATTTTTTTAACATACCTATATATATAATGAACCAGTTTTTAAACAGGAAAGAGTACAGGTTCCTAGAAAATAAACCCATAATATTTATTTTGTAGCTCTAGTGAAGTACTATGATCTCTTCGACATAAGCTGCTGACTGCTGTGGTCTAGTCCGTTATCATGTTAGACTTGCACACTAAATTTAAAGGTGCCCGATTCCAATTCGAGGCTTTCGTTTTTACTCTGTCAATGTTTTCCTGATTTTTGACGTACTCTATTTTTATTTTTTTACTACCCTACAGGGAGTGTGAATAATGAACTGAATTATAATCAGATTTCATCGGTAAAACTGCTGCCAGGAACTATGTGTCTATAGCCACGTAGGAAAGATACATCAAACATTGACTCACTAACTTACAACAGACGTATTATTCCGGTTAAATGTTGCGACTCTTGTGAAGCTTTTGTCCTCGAAAAGGAACAAGTATATTCAGCGAACAATTCTAAACTTATCAATTGATCCCGTGGGTCGACCGTCGACCACAATAATTCAAAAACCAATGACAAGACAATATAATAATATTTATATTATTATTATTATAAAAATTTGTACATGTACCAAAAAACGTCTTCCAAACGTAACAAACACCCACTTTCTGTTAGACTTTTCTTCTTTGTTTTGCTTCTACCCCAAACAAGAAAAAAACCTATCTTCCCTAGAGAGCGGGAGAAGAAGGTGATGGCAGCCATAGTAGCAAATACTATGATACGCAAGTCCATCTCTGGACCATGGAAGTTAAACATAATAAGGTACTTTAATGATTCATCCGAAACTGGTACTATGACACCGTCAGCTCTGAATTCTCAACAAATTTGGAATTATAGCACGGAAAGACGCTGTTGTAATTTAACAACAATGTCGAAGAAGCAAATGAAACTCAAAGCACTGTCACCGATATCCTCGTTACAAACTAAAGCATCCGTTTTGAACCAACAAGTTAATCATGACCAGAGTAATCAACCGCAAACGAACAAATTTAGAGACTATGCAGCACAAACGAAAGATTTTATTAGAAAGAGCGGTATCGGCGAGCCACCACGTTGGTTTTCGCCTTTGGAATGTAAAAATCAATGGAAGAGTTCTCCATTGCTACTTTACTTGCCTGGTACGTACTCTATAGATTTTATCTCATGCGCTTTTATTATGTCCATACAGTTTCGATTCTCTTCAAGATAATTCCTAGGCATTTATTTCTTTTGGATAAAGTCGCAAAAATAAATGGCGCACAGTAAAGATGGAGTTGGAGTGGAAAATAAATAAGGTTGTAATTCCCTTGAAGAATTCACGGTTGCTCTTTTTGTAACTTTTTGTCAGGGATTGATGGGGTGGGTCTTGGACTTATTTTAAATCACCAGAGATTGGGAAAGTAAGTAAATTTTACTACTTGCTAATATGGATCGGTAAACTTCCGTGAAATTTAATACCTCTATAGCAGCCTTGCTGTAAAATTTGAAGATTGATAATGTATCTAGTTAATATTAAAAATTGAAAACAAGAAAATAATTGTCTAAATATGATTTTGGAATTGTAGAGTGTTTGATATATGGTGTCTTCATATTCCAATTGATGATCGTACCCCGTTTAAAGGTAATCAATCTTTCTCTTGTCTCTATCAATTAATTAGCATCAATTTGCGAGTCTTATAAACTTATATAAAATCATATTCACTTTTTCGTAGAGTTGGTGCAATTTGTGGAGAAAACAGTTAAAGACGAGCATCGGCGTTCACCGAATAGACCCATATATCTTGTTGGAGAATCTATAGGAGCATGTCTTGCACTAGCTGTTGCTGCTCGTAATCCTTCTATTGATCTTATGCTAATACTCGCCAACCCAGGTGTAGTATACCTATTTGGAATATTGAAAAACAAAAAATACGTATGTCCGATGAAATGGTTAATTCATTCCTCGTAATGCAATTTGTTTGCTTATGTTCTGCTAAAATGCAGTTCATTTAACTTGTTTAGTTTCTTCTTTTGGCAGCTACATCATTTGAAAAGTCACAACTTCGAAACCTTATCTCACTATTACAGGCCATTCCGGAACAACTTAATATTGGCCTTGTCAATATTCTAATTTCTTCTGCAGGTAATTTATCACCTTTTTCCTTTTAGTATCCATGTATATTCTGTATTCTGTTGACACGGCTAGATGTACAATTGCACATTAATAACCACTTCTCCTATATGCATTGTGAAACAACAGGTGATATCTTAAGAATGGGAATGTCTAGTGTGCAGAGACAGCTTCCTCTTCCTCAAAGTATCCGTGAAGTAACCGAAAACTTATCCCAACTCTTGTCTACCATTCCAGTAAGTTTAAACTGAAGTTACCAAATATATTGTTCAAATTTTGCAACATTATATAAAGCACTGTTAGCTAGTGCTATTTTTTTTTCTCCAAAAAAAGAGTTTTTGAAACTTTTTAAGAATTTGGGGTGGCTCCACAGTTGGATATTTTTAAAATTGTTTGGCGCTACGACTAGGGGGCGCAGCCTCTCCATGGCTATGGTCGACTTGACGGGTCAGGTCGTGAGGTCTAGGGGGCAACACCCCCTAGTAGAGTCCGAGATAATGTTTTGTGGAATTTATTTTTTGGTTTTATTCTGAAAACCTAATAAATTTCCATTCAAAATTGCATAGATGTATCCCTTCCCATAAGTCACCATTGATAGCTCTGGGAAGTGTCTGTTGGAGATGAAGAGGCATCTCAAATGGACATGAAGAACCCTATAAGTAGTGAAGATGTGTCCCATTCAATCACATCAAAATTTATATGTTTTCTTCTCCTTCTAAGCTTCATCAGAATCTTAATATAGTGTGTTCTTGGTCGAGTCAAAGAAGTACAATCTTTAAATTCGATTACGGTGTTAGGGTTTCATTGAATTCTACAGGCATAATTCATAGACCAGTTGTACTCGCCAATTATATTGGAAAGGTTGAATTATTGTCTAACAAAATCGAAAGATCCTTGTTTTCGTCATCTAATTTTAACCCAATTTTCCAACATCCTCAACCACCCCCTAGTTCATTGGGCTTCTCTATCTCTATTTTTCTCCATATATAATAGAGCAAAAAAATATCCACTTTGGCTTCTCAATATACTCCTTCAAAAAATACATAGATTTTCAAATCATCTTCAAACGTGAAGAAGCAATAGAGAACCTCTAGGCTAACCATTATAGCTCTTCAAATTCAAGATTCAAATTAACGCACGTCAACTTAAATCAACCCCAATCTCTATAATAATTCAACTTTCAAGTCAAGAGCGCCCAATTGACGGTGCAACCAAAAAAAAGCCATTAGATTTTAACTTATAAAAAAAAATGATGGTCCAGGTTTAATATGTTCAATGGTTGACGTAAATAGATGACTCGTTAGATTTTAACTCAGAAAACTATTTGGGATTTTTTCTGATATAACCCCATTTTATAACTCATGTTGCAAATCAATCCCGTTTTTTTTCTTCAAATATATCAAATATAACCCCGTTTTTTTCTTTTTCATCCCGTTTTTTTCAAACACCATTAACTGGCTGTTAACTGCCACATGTCACACTTTCTCTCCCTGAAAAAAATACCCATTTACCCTTATAAACTTTACCCAACTCAACTCACAGTTTAACTTACTGTGTCCAGTCATCCCTTATATATATACACTGATCCACAACTGTCCATCATCCAAAATTGTTCATACCCCAACTTAAAGTAAATAACATCAGTGGAATCAAAAATCAGACTTATGTAAGTTCTGAATCACAAAAGTTAAAGCTCTACAATCCCTTATTTATGTACAAGATGAAACTAAAAACCCACTAGTCTTGCTGGTGCAAACCTTAACTTCTTCCTCCACTACCACTTCTTCCCATACTTGTTCCTCTGCCACCTCTTGTCCTGCCTCCTCTTGCACTATTGCCTCCTCTAGCAGTTGAATTGGTGCCAGCATCATATGTAGCCTGGAAACAAGACCTGAAGAAGCTTGCTCCTCTGCCTCCAACAGCTTTGGATCCTCTAGCTTTCCTTCCTTTACCCCTTCCTTCTCCTGTAGCTGTACTGATTCTCCCTGTGAAGAGTTGGTGGAAATAAAAGTTGCTCCATCTACAGCAGTTCTTGGCCTCTTGGTTTTGGGATTAGACCCAACTGCAGCATAACCATATGTTGCCTTGTTATTACCAGTGAATTTACATTTGCTACAAGTTCTCACTTTTGTCTAAGAGTGTGACTCATCATAAGATCTCTTCATTTTCTTTGATGGTCTGCCTGGTTTCCTCATCAGTATTGGAGGCTTTATAAGAGGAATTGGCATCTTCACAAAAAGAAGACAACAAAATACTAAGTTATTCATGACAAGACATAAAAAGTTATATTGGTTCAGAAAAAGAAATCCCCAAACAACAGAATATATGATAGAAAAATGACCGCATCATCTCAAAAACAAACTGTGACCCATAGATAGGTTTCATATGCAAGATGTCAAGCAAACAATCAACTGTTTGTTTATAGAACTATCAAACTGTGCTCTTATAATCGTTTCATTCTAACCAGTATCTCAACATGTTTATAGAACTATCAAACAATGAATACTAGACAAACAACTACATAAGAAAAAAAAACACAACATTATATCACACTGCATCAAAAAACAACAATATATCACACATCTGTATCTGTTTACAGAAGTATAACAAGAAACTACCTTAAACCCAAAGGATGAACCTCTTCAGATAAATAAACATGAATAACAATGTAAGAAAAGATTAGCCAAAGTGGGACAAAATCCATCCAAGCTACTAATAATATCATAGTAATTGCAACAAAAGTGAATTGTAAGTATACTAAAGTAGCCATGGGATATAATGGTCGACTCATTTCAGTTTCGATTGTGTCGTTGCTATGAAAGTGTCTACTTTCAGGAACAAAAGCTTGACCTAAAAGATATTTCTGCCCCAAAGATGGTGCACCTTTACCAGCAGCAAATGCATAACGTTCCATGAAAGCTGAATTTACAACCCATTTCTTCTTGACTATACTACCATACATAATTACTGGTCAATAAAGCATGACAAGACATAAAAAGTTGAACTAGATATTTACTAGTTTCTATCTAGGAACATGCACAAACCAATTGAAAATTCATGACAGTTAATAGTACAGTAAGTCATCTCTTCCCAATCTTCAAAATTGTCCAAAAGTTGAATTGCATGTGCATAAGAAGCTTTATATGCAGCATTAGTATAATAATGGCTACAATACCTGTCAAAGACCAACAAGAAACATTACTTTTATATTCATGATAAAACCAACTAATGATAAACCAATAATAAAATAATAAAACTAAAAATGAGAACTTATTGTGTCCAGTCAGCCCTTATGGTCTTCAAAGCACATACACCATGCTGACAAGGGAAACTCCTCAACTGCCATTGTAAGCAACTGCACTCCTTTTTTTCTAAGTTCACATTAAATACTGAGTTGTGAACACTGGTAACCTCATATAACTTACCCGTTACAGCTCCTTGAACCTTAAAATCACCAGTGTTCTTAAGTAACTTCTTAGCACTAGGAACCAAATCATGATCCTCCCACGTAGAACAATCAGTTATTCTCTTATGAAACATAGACATTACCAGCTGGCCATACATTACTCCTAACTTGCAAACAGGCTTATCTCTGAGGTTACTAATCATGTTGTTGAAGCTTTCTGAAAAGTTATTGTTTAGATGTTCACAACAACTATTTCTATCAAAGAAAGCCCTAGCCCAGGTTTCAGGTTTCCCTCTCATCAAATACTCACATGCTTCACCGTTCTCTTCAAGCACATTATTCATGTGTACCTTCAAGTAACCAATACTAACATATTACAATTACATATATTCAATAGTAATTGACTAATAAGTAAGATTCATACAGATTATTACATATACTGACAGGTAAGATTCAAAAGATTACCTTAAAGTGTTTCACTTTATAACACTTGGCGGCATTCCATACACTTCTGTGCAAGTTCATCCACTTGTAATACATTTTAAAAAGTTCTTGAACATATGCCTGCATATGATTATAACAACCACTTGGTTAGAAATAAATTAACTAATATAGGTCAATAATGATGTAACATACAAATGTTAGTTAGTTAGTTACCTGAAATAGAATCTATGAGGTGAAGTAGGAAACAATTCCTCAACAACTTCTCTCAATCCCTTCTGTCTGTCAGAGATAAAGTTAATGGTGTACTCATGGTTAATAAGCTTTGAATTAAGGTCATAGAGAAATATTTTCCAATTCTCTTCACATTCATTTCTACACACCATGATTCCCAAGGGGACTAAACCATTCTGTGCATCGAGTCATGTTGCAGCTAGAAGGCAGCCACCAAACTTTTCTTTCAAATGACAGGCATCCAACCCAACCACAGGCCTGCATCCACTAACGAATCCTTGCAATGCTGTGGAAAAAGATATAGTGACTGACTCAAAACAATTATCTTTCCTGCAAAAAGATAATAAACAACTTGTAGTTCTTTGAAGCACCAAAATCAGAGAATAACAAGCAAAAAGAAGGTACATACATTAACTTCCATAAGTAAAGTTAGCCACAGACCCAGGATTAGTCCTATTGATCATCTCAACAATACTTGGAACTAGTCTGTAGCTTTCATCATAGCTTCCATTTCTCATTTCTAGTACAATGTTCCTAGATCTCCAAGCAACATTATATGAGATGCAGGTGTTATGGCTGGTCCAGAACTCATCTTTAATCTGTCTTGCTTTAGGTATTTCAGTTGTAGTAGAAATTTTCATCTTCTCAAGTACATGTGCTGCAAAAAACCAAGGATTTGCACTCCCATTCCTCCCAAATTTATCACCTACATAGTTATGATTCTCACTGAATCCCCTAATATTGAAGGTCTTCACTCTAGGCAGCTTTCTTGCATAAATGAAAAAACCACAATTGTATGTCTCTTTGAACTTGCACACTACTCTAATCCTCAAACTGTCACTCTTCATAAACTTGTACTGCAGTTGATTTCTCACATCATATTGTCTCAAAAACCTCTTGAAATCTAAGTTGTCACTAAACTGTAGTCCAACTCTTACTTCACTATCTGTATGTCCTCAACCTCTTCAAATTCAGGAAATAATTCTCCTTCCTCTCCCGAATCATAAACAACTTGAGAGACAAACTAGCTAATTAGTCTAAAGTAAAATCTTATAAAAGCTTATAAGTACAATGTGAACAAGTACCAAAATAAACATAACTTGGACAAAAAAATGTTAAAAAAATATTATAAAATGGCTGCAGACAACAAAAGATAGTACACTTCTTGACTGAACTAGGAAATTGTTGTGACAGAACTAACAGATTATAAACTAAACTGAAGTTAGTGAATATGAGTGAACTCTTGAATGTTAGTAAAATCTTATAACTTGAACAAGTACCAAAATAAGATGCAAGTGTAAGACAATGTGAACAAGTACCAAAATGAGCATAACTTAGACAAAACAAATGTTAAAATATATTATAAAATAGCTGCAAACAACAAAAGATAGTACATTTCTTCATAAAGTCTTTGAAAAAAAAGTCAAGTAATTCATCACCATTACATTGTCCAGCTACATGAGTAGTAACACCACCACTTTGTCCAGCTACATGAGTAGTAAAACCACCACTTTGTCCAGCAACTTGAGTAGTAACACCACCACTTTGCCCAGCAGGATATGATTCACCATGTCGGCAACTCTGCAGAAACTTAGCAAAAGACAGATCCACGTCATCTTCATTTTCATCATCCATAGGAGTACTTGGGTCATCTATAGGATGACATTCATCTTCACACTCATTAGCCAACTGGACATTCTCCACCTGACAAAGCATAACAGCCTCTTCTATAGCACTTGCTTGAGTACAAGCTTGACCCCAGAAAACATCATCTTCAATGCCATATTCAACATCTACACCTTTACCCCTAACCTTATTATCACCAAAACTAGCTTGGGTACCAACTATTTCCTTGGTCTTGGACTGTTCAACAATTCTAGGGCTTCTCCTTAGTGTCTTTGGTGATTTGGAAACAACCTTTTTAGGTGTTGAATACCTAAGTAAAGTTGGGTTTGAAACACCATAAGTTGTTCCCGTATCATCATCGACAATAATATTCAAACCCAACTCTACAAAACCATCGAATTCATTCACTTTCGCACCATTCCACATAGCTAGAAAGTCAGAGTCATTTATCAAACTATATGGAAAACATTCATCAATCCACCAAAGAAGGTCCACATATTCACTCTCTTTAAGATTCAACATATCATGTATTTTATTCCTAAACCGTAAAAGACTAGTAATATCAATATCTAGATTGGGAAAATCTATCCTCTGTCCAGTATTAATCACTGTGACTCTAACATCTCTATGAGTGTATTTCATTTTTACATTACTAAGACCCCTGCAAAGTATAAACAAAACATCTTCAGACAACATTGATGGAATAATCTTCTGGAATATTTAAGTATACTATAAATAACTAAAGAAAACATAACCAACAATAAGAACAAGGTTTTATAGAAACAATATAAACATAAACGAAAAATAATAGAAAAGATCTGAGAATCTGTGACTTGAAAACCCTAATAGAAAAGATCTGATAATCTGTGACTTGAAAACCCTAATAGAAAAGATTAGGGTTTCATAAAAATAAGACAAAACGAATAAAACAACATCATACATCAGATTTACAGAGTAAAGAAGAAACAAAAGTTAGGGTTTCGATTAAAGAAGAAAGAAAAAACTCCAGATCAATCAATTCGAGTAAAAAACAGTAGTAAAGAAGAAACAAAAGTTAGGGTTTCATTACCTTTCATAAATGTCCATCAGTACCTCCATCTCGATAACTTGAAAACCTTCAAACTCAGAACTTCAAATACTTGGTGATGAAAGAAGATACGATAGTGAAAAAACAAATGATAGTGAGAGGAGAAGCTTGGGTTTACTCTCACGCCATTGAAGGAGATGAGTTTACAGCAGCGCCAGGAGAAGCTAGGGTTTACTCTCACGCCATTGAAGGAGATGAGTAGCGTCGCGCCGTCTGAGAGTGAATGAAGAGAATGAATGGAAATGAGAGTGAAAACCCAACTTAGAGTAATCTCGACAGATTTGTTTTCTTTTGTTAATCTCGACCCTTCATCTCCATCTATTCTAAATCTAACGAAAGAGAGTAAACCCTAGTTTTTTAGAGTAATCTTTTAGAGTTCTTTTAGGGTTAAGAAATGAGAGTGAGAAATGAGAGAAAGAAACGAGAGTGAGAAATGAGAGTGCGAAGAGAGAAATAGGGTTTAAAAGTGGTTAGAAATGAGAGTTAATCTAGACCCTTCATCTATATCTACTCCAAATCACAACCGTTAGATAGATAGATTTCTAAAGTTTTCTTTTAGGGTTAGAAAATGTTAAAAGGGCAAAGAAGGAAATTACTATTTCACCACGTCAGCGCATAAAGTACTTAACGGTGAAATGGACGGAAAGTTAATATAGGGACTGTTTTTGCAATTTTAAAAAAAACGGGGGCATATATACTAATCAGATTCAAATATCGGTCATATAGGCATAATCCCCTAAATATTTTAATAAAGATAATTTTATTGATAATTAATCTTTTAGTCGTTAATACATAGTTACATTACTATTCTTTTTTGTAAGTTAAAATGATTATTATATTTTTTAAATGAGGTAAATGAGACGGCTATTAAAAAAAGAAGAGAAGCCACTACAGGTGTTCTTAAGGTTTAGAGCAGTCACATTATTCAACTCGCAGGTCTTGGCTGATGTTTGGACTAAAGAATCACTACTATGGAAGTTAAAAATGATGGAGGCGGCTTCATTATATGCCAACTCCCGTATTCATGCTGTCAAAGCTCAAGCTCTGATTCTTGCCAGGTTGTTATCATTTCAATCCAGTTTACATATATAGATAAGCCGTCGCTAATGGAATGAATCAATCTTTCAGTGGAAGGGACCAGTTGCTACCAAGTCTGGAGGAAGCTCAAAGACTCTCTAACCTATTGCCTACTAGCCAAATGCGGAACTTCAACGACAGTGGTCACATCCTCTTTATGGTAGGAATAACCACCTCCTTTTGGGGGTATTGCGTGCCGATAGTTTTAGGCCTCTGATACCAATACCAAGTATATATCAAAGCATTTCGCTGGAAGTCGTTTATATGATGTTTGATAGTACTATGTTATATATGCATTATCCAGGAAGATGGTTTTAATTTCGTAACCGTCATCAAGGGTGCTGGATTCTATCGTCGTTCAAGGAACATTGACTATGTATCTGACTATATCCCTCAAAACCCTTCCGAGCTAAAGAAAACAACTGATGGGTTCGGGCAAGTGAAACACTACGTAATTCTATCTCTTGCACCGTAGTTTTATTTTAACGCATTGTTGGCAAAACGTTATACCCCTGTGTGGATATCAACAAGTTTCATTCTCATTATTGTGCTGTGATCTGTAGATGGATTAATATAGCTGCTGATCCTGTCATGCTCTCAACTTTAGAGGATGGAAAAATTGTGCGAGGCCTTGCAGGGATTCCTTCTGAGGGACCAGTTGTGTATGTTGGTTATCACATGTTAATGGGATTTGATTTAGCTCCACTTATATCCACTTTCCTGCTTCAGAAAAACATTTTGGTCAGAGGAATAGCGCACCCAATGTTTTTCCAGAATGAACTCGAAAAACGTCAACTAGATCCATCGGCATTTGACCCAATAAAAATCATGGGTGCAGTTCCTGTATCACCAACCAACTTCTATAAGCTTCTTGCGAAAAAATCTCATGTTCTATTGTACCCAGGAGGTGTACGCGAGGCGTTTCATGGGAAGGTATGCTGCTAGATTCTCTTTACTTTTTTGCTATATTGACGGGTATATCTGTATATCAGTTCTTGAACTTTTATAGGGAGAGGAAAACAAGTTGTTCTGGCCATCACAGTCAGAGTTCGTCAGAGTGGCTTCTAGATTTGGGGCTAAAATCATTCCGTTTGGTGTTATCGGAGCAGATGATCTCGTGGATGTAAGTTCTCTTCCTTATGTTTTTCATTAATTTATTATGTTAATTGTTATTAACTTTGCCTCGCCAATCTAAAATTGTTCACTATATTCAGATTGTTCTTGACTATGACGATCTAATGAAGATCCCTTATATGAAGGATGTAATAAATGAACTAAATAATGGAGTTGTGCAGTTAAGGTATATATGCATCTCTTTTTCTTGGTTTGGTTACGAGCTTTACGCGCTCGTCTAGCACCTTTCAGTAAGGGTCAAAAATGTTAAGAAAAATTTACATTTGCGTTTTTGCTTTTTGCATATTGGTAGGATGGATGCTCATGGGGAGGAGGTTGCAAAACAAAAATTCTACCTGCCAGGAGTAGTCCCAAAACTCCCAGGTCGTTTTTACTACCTGTTCGGGAAGCCGATCAAAACACAAGGTGGGTAATGTAATAACAACCCATCCATTCCAGCTATGTTTTTATTGAAGGGTGAAAGCACAATTGACACTTTCTTCTTCTTTTTGTTAGGGAGGCAGAATGAATTAAGAGACAAGGAAAAAGCTCAAGAACTATACATGTACACAAAGTCTCAGGTTGAGAATTCAATAAACTATTTGAAGGAGAAAAGAGAGACAGACCCATACAGGAGTCTCTTGTCTAGGCTATTGTATCAAGCAACCCATGATTCCAACTCCGAAATTCCCACATTCGAACCTTGAATATTCAGACTGCCAAGGTGAACCTCTCTTCATTTCTATTTAGGCTAGATCGGTAGTGTTATGACAAAATGTGACGAATTTGCTTCGCTTATTGAAGCAGAGTCCGAATCGCCAGCCTTAGAACACAGATATACTAGATCTTGGAGTTCGGAAGGACCCCAATATTCCAATAGGAGCTATACCAGTAAATAGCATTTGAAGCTTTTGATCCATCATCCAGAACAGTTCTTCAGTTCAAAACATAAGTAGCTAGGTATTCGTTTGTAAGTAGTCATCCATAAACGAAACAGACAGTTATAGCAACAGAAAAGAAAAGATGAAAAAGAAGGAGAATTGTATATAATTCTGAAAGAAATATATATTCTTAAGTCACATGGTTTATTTTGGTCTACATTGGGCATAAAAAACACATAACATTTAAACTCTTCAGTGTTCCTATCCTCAAACATCGCTCTCATCGCCATTCGGTTTAAGTTAATACGTTGTAGTATAGATTTTCATGTACCTCATGCATCCATGTATCGTTCTTCATGAGAGGTTTCGTTAGTAACTTCACATCACACCGCACCAAAAGCAAAAGTTCAAACAAAGAGAGAGTGAGCAGTGATTAGTGAGCGAGAGATTTATGTTTCATAGATGAAGTGTGAGATCAAGGTTCACGCGACCATCAACAGCTTCAGAAGGTGAAGTACCGGAGCTACTAGGAAGAGTGAGAGTAGTTGTAGGAGCAAAATTAGAGTACTGGTACGAGTACTCATGATGATTTTCCAGCCAACTATAAGATTCGACAAATGCCACATCTGATATTGGAGAACAACAAGAATTGATGTTGCTTATGTTCTTGTTCTTGTTCTTGAGCTCAGGAAATGTAGAGGACTCATTAAGTGACTTTTCTAACTTTTCAGAGGCGTAGCTACGGAGAGTGGCAGCTCGTTCACGCTTGTGAGCATTCTGATGACCACCTAGAGCTTGAGATGTACAGAACTTCCGAGAGCAGTAGAGACAACAAAACAGTCTCGACGGATCGATATGCCTTGTTGATGCTGTTGGTGGTGAGACCTTATACTTTACAGGAGTACTACTCTTAGATTTTTGTAGGAAATCATAGAAACAAAACTCCGCCATTGCAACTCAGAACAAACACGCACACAGTTGTGTGTGTTGAGGGAGAGAGTGAAAGTTAATGGTGGTGAGAAGAGGGGGTTTTAATGGATTTTGGTTACCTTCCAAAGCATTACATTATATGCAGTTAGCTCAGATGGCACCATGATCTTTGGAAATGATTTGATATACCCTTGAAAATGACCTGGTGGCAACAGATATACAGACAAAAGAGACCCTTATAGTCATCTATGAGCAAACTTTAAAATGATACATTTCCTTTTTATTTATTTATTTTTTTGGAAAAGAAAATTCAGAGAATCAGAGTTACTCCTAGTTAGTTCTTGATTTTTCTTCAATTTTTATTTTCCATCCATTTTTCTATTAGATTGTGAGTGTGTGAGTCTCACACCAACACAAACCCATTTTTCTCTGATTTCATTTTTTGATATTTTATATTTATTTTTGAGAAAACATTTACATTTCTTTCCTTTTATTTTTTTTATTATAATCGTGTTAGTTTAATTTGATCTTGTAAAAAAAGTAGGATTTAAATAATTTTTTATAAATAAATATATTATTAATTAAAAGAATTAACAAAATGATATTTTTCGGATCAGTTTCCAAATTGAATTTACTTAATTTTTAGTTAAAATTTAAGAAAAATAGCTAAACTTAAAAATATGACACTTCAACAATATTTATAAAGTATTATTTTAAACAAAGAAATTGGAACAAAACTAAAAAAATATATAATTTTAACTCAAAAATCTAATTTATTATGTAAGTATAATTTTATTTTTACATTTAAGAAAGAACATTCAATTAGGGGATATATAATAAAATAAAATAAAGACATTTTAAAGTAAAAATCAGTAACCCCTTATCCATATATTTTTTGTGATGGTCACATTGTTCTTATATTTTTAATATATTATTTTTAATTATTATTTTTAATAAATTTTTTAAATAAAAAATTATTATCTATTTTTTTTAATTTTTTTCTTAATTTTCTTTATTTTTAATGTTTTATTTTTTTTAATATTTTAAAAATTCAAAAAGGAGAAAATAAAATAAACAAAATATAAAATGAATAACTTAACCATTTATAGTTTTAGGACATCCCTTATCAATATACCTAGATTGGTATAGTCTTTAACATCCCCAATTTATAAGGGTATTTTTCAATTAAAGGTTCTTAAAAAAACTTTAAAATTAAAAATTAAACAACAATATTAAACAAATTAAAACTAAATGAAATTTACTCAAAAAAATTTAGTGCGGCTAAACTTTGTTGTTTTTTTATAAGTTTTTTGACATTTAAACTTTGAAAAGTTAAACCTTAATAGTAAGTTAAATAAAAACGTAAAAAAGATAACCAACTAAATTAAGGATATATTGCTTTATTCTAGAATTTATATGTTGTGTGACTCACACTTATTCATAACCTACAAAAAGAAAAATGGATGGATGATGCAAGGAAAATCAATATGCACCCGAGTAGGGGCAGCTCCAAGGACGAAGCTAAGTATCATTATACGAGTAGCCAAGTAGGGGTAACTCCAAAGATGGAGCCAAGTGGGAAACAAAGATGGAAGTTAGCACCCGCTTCAACTAACTTTTGATAATTTTTTGATCAACTAATTTTTGATGACTTTTTGAAATAATTTTTAAATATTAATATTTGAAAGGAAAAAAAATATAAAATTATCTCTTGAATTGTTTCTTAGATAGGCTTTCCTAATGAAAAAATACTTGACTCCTTCCCTGAACAATTGTTAATTTTCTATTCCAACCAGATAAATTTAAATTTTCAGTTTTTCTTAGAATTGCCTTAGTAATATTTCTAAATAAGCAAGCAACTATTATAAGCCTCTTAATACTGGAGACGACGGCATCCTACTCAAAAGTACCTTTGGTGAACATCAAAAAACTTATTTGATTATGAGTCTTTAAAAATATAATTATTATTAACTAAAAATTGGGTAAAAGTTTTCAATGGTGCTATTTACCTCCCTATTTTCCTTATTTTTTTCCTTCCAAGCTTAGATGTTACCATCTCATTAAACCTAAAATTTAAAAATGATAAACCCTTTTAAAGAAATAAATTAATGAATGGTGAAGATGAAGATACCTAGGATCTGAAGGAAAATAGAAAGGTGAATATCATTTTTTAAAAAAAAAGATCGGTGATGCTATTCACCTTTCTTATTTTCCTCCCTCTTCTCCTTCTAAACTTAGATTAAACCTAAAATTTAACAAAATTATATAGAAATTGATTATTATTATTTTAACACTAAAAATTCCGTGCTTAAGTTCCACGGAAATGATATATGGCTCACAATTTTAGTACTCCCAACACTCCCAAGCTGGCAGTCTATGTAGACTTTTCATTAAATAAAAAAGAAGAAAAATTCTATCGGCTGCTTTTTAACTTCTTTCCCCGTTAGTTATGTTTCACGTTTGAATTACATATTGTAACAACTTTTATTTTATTTTTGTAGCACCTATTTGGTTAGATTTAATGTTTTCCAGTTTGATGCAAAAAAAAAATGAATTCTATAGATTGCCAACTAAGTTTGGGAGTATCAGGTACGAAAAATTGGGAGCCATATATCATTTTCGTAAGTGGAGATTAACGATTTTTATTTTATTAGTCACATAACATGTTTAAAAATCTGACATACTACTTCATGGTACTCAGGCCAATGACTGATTCCTATGGCCAAATATGCAAACATACTTCAACAATTCTCAAATAAAAAAAAAAAAAAAAAATACTCCAGTAGGAATTGTTTCTGAATTAAAGAGCTGCTAATTCTATAAATGAAGTAGTCTCTCTCTGTCTAAATGAGCGATGGATTGATTGATACAAAAAGGACCTTTGGTAAAACAAATTTTCCAAAAACATGAACTGAACATTTTGTGTTTTCAAGTGGGTAAGCCTGCAATAATAATCACAAAAACAGAAAGACTCGTAGAGAATATAAAGATCTCATAATCTTACTTTAGATAAGACTCCCATGCACATGACATTGATAAATGAAGTGAAAACTAGGGGAGGAAAAAGTGTAGCTAGCCATGAGACTGAGCCATCACCGAGTAGAGATGTAAAATTGTAATGAGAGATAGACTAGAGAGGTGTTATTTAGGTATTACTAAGATAGGAAGTGAAAGACTGATTATATGGGAATGAATTGACATCAAAACAGACCTTCTTTTCATGTAAATATGTAAGCTCATTGTCAGGCATCTCTCTCCTTTTTGCTTCCAGTAGTCCGGAAGAAAAAAGAGTCGTATAGTATATTACCAATTAGTAAGGTGCTGATAGTTGGTGGCATAGTGCCGAGCTTGATTTTCTCAAGGTTGAAATTGGTTTGTCACAAGGGACTAACTACTGCATGATGACCAACAATTTCCAAAAAAACCTCGCATAGCGCTTTCCATTCTAATAGAGGGGTTTTTTATGTGAAAACAAAATAGGATCACTAGGTATGAATTTCAAAAACCCCTTATCCATTATATTTTCATAATTGCTAAACTATCCATGTTTAGTTAATATTAGTAAAACTACTTAGTTAATAGATTAGGCTAATAATAATCAATCTAAAATAATGTTATACTTAATCAAATCAAATCATATTTTTCTTCTTCTTGTTTTGGTGGGAAGAAAAAGTAGAAGAAAGAAAATATAATTTTTTGTAGATTTTTGAAAAACCCTAGATTTTGATTCACTCAACCAAAATGAGTGATTCTAGTGACAAATTGAAGATTCAATGGCCGAGAGTAGTCAGGTATACCTCTAACTTAAACTCTTGGTGTTTTTATGGCTCAAATTTGATGAAATTACGTAAAAAAAATATGATTTTTTTTGTGATTCAAACAAGATTACGGTTGAGTTTTCTTCTCAGACCCAACCGTAAATAATATTTACAATTAGGTGTTCATCCTAATCTAACCGTAACTGTATTTTCATGGTGGAAAACCCAATCATAACAGTTTTACAGTTGGGTGTTTAGCATCGAACCCAACCGTAAACTTTCATTTTCATCTCTTTTATTCAGATTTACGTTTGGGTTTGGAAATAACCTAAACGTAAAATTAAAAAAAAAAAGAACAGTTACGGTAGGGTTCCCAACCGTAAGTTCTTGAGAACTTATATTTTACGGTTGGCTAAGAATCGAACCCAACCGTAAACTTTGATCTTCATCTCCTTTATTTGTATTTACGGTTAGGTTTGGAAATAACCAAAACGTAAAATAAAAAAAAAACAGTTACGGTTGGGTTCCCAACCGTAAGTTCTTGAGAACTTATATTTACGGTTGGCTAAGAATCGAACCCAACCGTAAATTTTTCTGGAAACCTAATTTTTTTTCTTTGAAATCAATCATTCCAACACATTACGATCACAAAAAGGAGAAAAATAACATGGGTTCTTGTAGAATCATACCTCATATACACTATTGGTTGTGGTTGGGGAGTTTGATGAATTTGTTTAGGTTTTAATAGGTTTTTTGTTTAGGTTATAGAGTAAAAAGTAATAAAGGTATTTTTTATTATTATAGGATATCCCATATCCAATATTTAGGTTACCCTTAAACCATGAAAAACCCCTCTATTTGAATGAGAAGCCCATATACGTATGAAACGTAAAAATTGCACTATAAACTTCAAAGGACAACATGTCTGGCCTCTTACCGAAGTCTCTGGCTTTGACCTGGAATATGAATTCGAGGGTAGATGTATCACTTCATTCCTTCCCGGATTTTCACGTATAAGTTTGGCTTAGAAATCAAGTTATTTTTATTTTATTTTCTTGAAAAATTGGCAACATATAAGCCAAATCTTATAAATATACGTACAGTTGGTCCGAGCCCTTTAAGAGGAACCAGACCAACTACTAAAAAGCAAAAGAAGATAGGCACAATCAAAGTGTTTCCCATCTACTAAAAAGCAAAAGAAGATAGGCACAATCAAAGTGTTTCCCATCTAAAAAAGAATCTCAGATTCTACATCCAAATACTCCATCCGTTTTATAAAGTGTGCACAATTATTAAGGAATAAAGAAAGAGGGATATTTCTATATTTTTTTTTAATTATATCTTTATATCCAAATAAAATAATAAAATAATAAAAATTTAGATATGACATACCTCTCAATTATAACACATATTTATAAAATTTATAATTTTGAAAAACATTTTAAAACACTTACATAATGAATATAAACATGACTATCAAAATACACATATTTCGTATACTAATAGTAATTAATCAAAAGAATAATTTTAAAAATATATCTTGTTTAATTAAATAACATAAGTTTTAGGAAATAAAATTTTAAAATAAATATGTCAATTTTGAAAAACAAAGAGAGAATAACATAACTTTACTGAGAAGTCACGTTACCACTTGACAGATGAGTGAGCGGACCTAATAGAGGCGGATTATTACCGGTAAGCTCTAATATTGAACACAAATCACCCAATTTGAGGTTATTTATATTTCTTTAAAATTAAAATTCAAACTTGTAGAGACGTCAAACAACATATGAGTTTGAGAGCGAAGGAAACAAGCCGCTATCGGACTAGCCTCACACCAAACGTTATGGCAAAATGAAAAGCCAGTCACGTCACCTATACTAAACTCATAGTTCTTATAAGAAACAGAAGCATACCTCAAAACCACAACATATACATTTTGTTCGTAAGTGATAGTAGTGAATTCATGGCTTTCAAGTTATAGAGAATGGCACAATGATATCTCTCATTTGCAATTTGTGGATGATACTTTTATTTTTGTTGATGCCAAGGTGGAGGAGGTGCAAAGACTTTTTATCATCTTTCAGTCTTTAAAGTTATTACTGGTTTAAAGTTAAATTTAGAGAAAAACAGTATGATTAGTGTGGGTGCAGATGAAGTTATTGTAGTTTTAGATAAGGAGTTGGGATGCAATTTTGAACACCTGCCTATTAAGTATTTATGAATGCCTATTGATGCTAATTCTTGAATACCTCAGTTTAGGATTCTGTGAATGAAAGAATTGAGAGGAAATTGGCTACATGGAAAAAGAAGTTTTTGAATAAAGATGGTAGGCTAGTCTTTATAAGGCATTGCTTAGCTAGTTTACAGTTTATTATCTCTCTTTATTCCATCTTCATGTGTGTGTTAAAAAGAAAATGATCAAGTTAATAAGGAACTTTTTGTAGGGTGAGGTGCAAGGCAAGAAAAAGATGGTATGGGTTGGTTGGTCTAAAATTTGTACTTAAAAAAATAGTGGTGGTATAAGAGTCAGAAACATGAGAATTACTAATATAACACTTTTAGCTAAATGAGTTTGGAGATACTCCAAATGCAAGACAGCTCCATGGAGAAAGATCTTTTAGCAAAAATTCAAGTCTAAGAAAAATATCCTAATGCCAACTAATCACGATTTGACTCAAGGTTGCAGTCTAAAAAATGTACTTAGGACATTTCCAGACTTGCAAGGACATTCTTTTTGTAAAGTTGGAAATGGCCATGGAATTAAGTTCTGGTTTGACAATTAGTTAAACAGAGGGTGTTTGAAAGATTTATTTCCTTTCATTTTCAAAAACATGCAAATGTAAACAATTTTGTATCTCTGACATGATTTTAAATGGAAGATGGCATTGTAGGTTCAGAAAGAATACTTTAAATGCAAAATGAGCGAACGAAATTGGATATTCTCCAAAGAGATTTGAGTCAGGTGCCAACTCCAATTGACTTCGAAGTCGAGGTGTAAATAATGAATAGTTTTAGTTCAAAAAGATGTTATGATTTGCTTGTTGGAGAGCCTGTGGTATAAGCACTTATGGAGAAGTAATATCCCAAACAAGATTAGCTTTATTTTGTGACAATATTTTCATAATTCACTTCCTACAAGGGTAATGCTTAGATATAGAGGAGTGAATATTTTAACTGATATTCGTCCTCTCCGTACGCTTTGAATGGAAAATGGAGATCACCTGTTATCACAATGTTCCTTTAATTTGGAAGTTTGGTTGTATTTTTTGAAAGTCTTCATAATTTCTTGGAGCACAGCTGCTACTTTGTCAGGATTTTATCTTCAAGAAACTGCTGCAGACAATTACTAAGTACTGATAAAACCACGAAATATATGACATTGGAATGATATGGTGAATACTAAGTAAACCAAGCATAAATAATAACAAAGAACAAGAAAGTAAATCAAACTCACAAGACACACCAGATCTATAGTAGTTCAACAATATGTATAATGTGTATATATTGTCTACGTCCACTTTGAGCCACAGCAGCTCCAATCCACTATGAATGAATCAACTATAAATGTAGAACGCCTTTGTGGAATCATAGCAAACCATTGGTTACACCGTAGCAATTACCTGAAAAGATCACTTTGTCTCTTGCTCCTCACCAATTGCACTCACCAAAACCCTAGTTTTTATATCTAAATCTAACACAGGAAATCTCTCATTGATCTCTCTCTACATTCATAATAATCTCTACATGGCCTAGTACCTATTCACATATGTTACAAACTTCGCCACCAAGAATCCCTAGTTAATATTAGGAAAAACCTTCCATATATTAGACAAGACATAAAATAGGAAATACCCCTTTAGGTTTCCACCTAGGACTAGGAAACCCACCCATTCCAAAAATAAGTCTTCAATACACAACAATCTCCCACTTTGGGGACTTATTGTATAATCTTCGATTCTCCCTTGCCTTGATCTTCTTATCAACTTGGATTGTCACTACTAACCATCTTCCCTAATGCGGCTCCCCTCCCAGAACCTTACTCTGAGAGACCAACTAAAGCTTTACAGAGCTTTAGCTTTTCCGATGTAACTCCCTTGGTAAGCATATCACCTAGATTCTTAGAACCAAGAATCTTCTCGAGATTAAAATCTCTTTCTTCTAAGAGATCTCGAATGAAATGGTATCAAATATCTATATGCTTTGTCCTAACATGATAGGCTGAGTTCTTGGATAAATGTATAGCACTTTGACTGTCGCTATACATAATATTATCACGTTGTTCCTTACCTAACTCAGATAATAAACCTTGTATCCATATCATTTCTTTGCTCGCTTATGTCACTGCTACATACTCAGCTTCTGTAATGGACAATGTCACCAACTTCTGTAACCGTGAGTTCCAACTCACTGCATCTGACCCCATATTATAAACATAACTGGTCGTACTTCGTATTTTTTCTACATCACTTGCGAAGTTTGTATCCACATAATCCATCAAGCTAGATCCACCTCTTCCATAACACAATGTTACGTTTGTGTTACCTCTCAAATACATGAGTATCTACTTTACTGCTTCCCAATATTTCTTACCTGGGTTGCTTGCATATCTACTCACTACTATTACTGCATGTGCAATATCGGTCTTGTGCATACCATAGCATACATTAAGCTTCCAATAACTGATGAATATGATACATTGGCCATGTACTCATTTTCTTCATCTGTCTGTGCACACTGCAAAAACCGGAAAGACGAATCTGACTTCCAATTGGTGAACTAACTGGCTTAGCAGTCTCCATACTGAACCTATTCAACACTCGTTTAATATATTCAGCTTGACTAAGCATAAGTGTTCCCTTAGCTTTTTCCCTTGTGATTCTGATAACAAGAATCTGTCGTGCTTCACCAAGATCTTTCATAGCAAACTCAATTACTAACTGTTTCTTCAAGTTCTTAATATTCTGTTGAGATGTTCTATCTACTAACATATCATCTACATATAGTAATAATATGATGTAGTCAGAACCATACTTCTTGAAGTAACAACAATGATCAGCATTACACCGTGAGTAACCACTCATATGGATAAAGTTGTCAAACTTCTTGTACCATTGTCTTAGGTCCTGTTTTAAACCATACAAACTCTTCTTTAGTTTACACACCATCTCTTCCTTGTCTTTTACTATGAACCGTTCTGCCTGCTTCATGTAAATTTCTTCATATAGGTCACCATGAAGAAAAGTTGTTTTTACATCCAACTGTTCAAGGTAGAGATCTTCAGAAGCCACTAGACTTAACACTACTCTGATAGTAGTCATCTTCACAAGTGGGGAAAATATCTCATTGTAGTCGACACCTGGTTTCTGCTGAAACCCTTTTACAACCAACCCCGCCTTATAACGAATTTCTCCATTTGCTTCAATTTTCTTTCGATAACCTACTTGTTGTGCAATGCCTTCTTACCTCTTGGTAATTTTGATAACATCCATGTGCCATTTTCCTCATGTGAGTTCATCTCAATCCCCATAGCAAATTGCTATTTGTTTAAGTCATTAACTGCTAGTGCCTCTTTGATATCTTCAGTTTCACCATCATCTGTAAGTAATTGATGATTCAAAGCATTATTGGGGTTTAGTTTATGAGGTCTTGATGATCTTCGTACTTCCTACGGTACTGCAAGAGTAACTCCCACTGCAGTAGAAGTCCTTTCGTCTTGTACCAGGGTTCTTCAGTGCTATCAGCAACACCGTGTTCTTCCTGTACCACACTTCTTCCAGAAACATCATCCATATTGATATACAAGTCTTTATCAGTATTTGACTCTATACATTCAACCTGTGCTATCTTTCTGTCCTTGTACAACTCATTTTCATTGACAGTAACATCCATACTTCTGATGACTTTGTGACTATCATAGGCCCAAAATTTATACCCAAAAGCGTCACCTCCATAACCACTGAATATACACTTCTTTACTTGAGCGTCTATCTTAGACTTATCACCGGGACTAAGATTAACATAACCAATACAACCAAAAAATTTTAAATAAGAAAGATTTACCTTTTTGCCAGACCAAACCTCCTCAGGTATGTTCATATCTAATGGACTACTGGGTATCTTGTTGATTAGATAAGTAGCCACTTTTGTAGTATGTGCTCAGAAGGTGTTGGGAAAACCATATCGCAACCTCATGCACCTAGCACGTGCATTCAACATCTAATTCATATGTTCTGCTAGTCCATTCTCCTGTGGTGTCTCTGGAAGCGTCCTCTCCAAACGAATTTCATTTGTAGCACAAAACTTTTAAGAATTCTTTATTTTCATACTCACCACCATTGTCTGAGCTTAGACACTTTAACTTTATACCATTTTTTGTTTCAACCAAAGTCTTCCACTTCAGAAACACCTCTGACACCTCGTACTTATTCTTTATGAAATAAATTCATACCTTCCTTGAATAATCATCAATAAAGGTGACATAATAATGGAAACTACTGTGAGATGCAACATTTATTGGTCCCCATAATACATCAGTATGAACCAAGTTAAGTTTTGCACTTCTTAAGCTTCTGTCTTCTCTGTTGAAACTAACCCGTTTTTGCTTTCCTAAAATACAATCTTCATAAAAACTCATATCAACAGACTTTACCTTCAGAAGGTACCCTCCCGAGCACAGAATCTTCATGTTCTTCTCACTCATGTGCCTAGTATTTTATGCCATAAGTCAGTGTCTTCACTTCTACTAGCTACTGCTAAAGTAGATTCATCTGAAGTCCCGTATAGAATTCCAACTTTAATTCCACGAGCTAACACCATAGCCCCTTTTTTCACTTTCTAGTTATGTTTTGTAAACGTAACTTCACAGTCATCATCACAAACTTGGTCCACGGATACCAAGTTTTTCTCTATATTTGGAACGTGTTGGATATTCTTCAATTTCCATGCCGAAACATTGACTTTCACAATCACATCACCCATCCCGATGATATCGCATGCTACACCATCACCTAAGAATACCTGGCCATATTATCCTTCCTTGTAATAGATCATGATACTCTTATCACCTGTCGCATAGAAAGAAGCTTTTGAGTCTATAATCCAAGACTCCTCCTTTTTATCCTCAGAGAGTAGTAGCAAACCTTCTGCAATCATCTTGTTGTTATCAACAAGGACCTTCACTGGTTCTGCAGCTGCAACTACATTGACCTCTTCTTGATTAACTTTTTTTCCACCATTGTTATCACCTTTCTTTTCTGGACAGCCAGGTCTGAAATGTCCTTCTTTCTTACACGCCCAACACTCCACAGTTCCTCTAGGTCGGGATTGAGATCTCCCCCTAGACTTTCCTCTAGACTTCCCTCTAGACCTGTCACTGTTTCTTTTTGGATTACTTCATTTGACATCTTGTTGCATACTTAAGGATGAACTCGAAGAACTAGAATTGCAACCTCGATCTATTTTTTTTTTTTCTTCGCCGGTTAACCTTTGTTGCACATCATCAAGCTTTAACTTCTCACTTCCGCTAGAATTGCATATAGATGTACATGTCGTTTCCCAACTCTTTGGTAATGAAGAAATAACCTTAAAGCTTTAATTTCATCATCAAAAGTAATTCCAGCTTTTGAAAGATGAGAAATAATTGATTTAAACTTCCCAAGATATGATGAAATCGCTCCGCCTTCCTGCATCTTCAGATTAAACAGTTGTTCACATAACATAATCTTCCCCGAGGCTGATGACATTTGATACAACTTCTCTAGTGTATCCATAAGAGTCTACATACTAGTAATATCTTGTACGTTGTTATAAAATTCTTTCGCTAGACATTTATGGATCACAACCACATACTTGCAATCAAGAACCGACCATTCTTCATCTTTGAGTGACCCGTTTTTTTCAACTCCACCTAATGGAACACTAATGTCTTTCTCATATAGATATTCTTACATCTGAGACTTCCAAAACGTAAAGTTCTTCCCATTAAAAACTTTAACCCTTGCTACCGTACTTTCATTATTATCACCCATATCTCCCACTTCAATTGTTGTCAAATAAAATCAATAACCTTGTTGTTGATAAACCTAAACAACCTTGATAACCTCCACAAATAATTGTACCGAGCCTAATGCTCTGATACCAGTTGTCAGGATTTTACCTCTCAAGGAACTGCTGCAGACAATTACTTTCGGTACTGACAAAACCACGGAATACATGATCTTGGAATGATATGGTGAATAATAAGTAAAGCAAGCACAAATAATAACAAAAAACAAGAAAGTAAATCAAACTCACAAGACACGCAATATTTATAGTGGTTCAACAATATATACAATGTGTATATATTGTCTACGTCCACTTTGAGCCACACCAGCTCCAATCCACTATGAATGAATCAATTACAAATGTAAAACGCCTTTGTGGAATCCCAGCAAACCCTTGGTTACACCGTAGCAATTACCTGAGACGATCACTTTGTCTCTTGCTCCTCACCAATTATACTCACCACAAAAACGCTAGATTATTCCTCTAAAGATAACACAAGAAATCTCTCACCGATCTCTCTCTAGATTCATAATAATCTCTATATGGCCTAGTACCTATGTATATAGTTTAAAAACTTGGCCACCAAGAATCCTTAGCTAATATTAGGAAATACCTTCCATATATTAGACAACACATAAAATAGAAAATACCCCTTTAGGTTTCCACCTAGGACTAGGAAACCCGAACCCATTCCTAAAATAAGTCTTCAATACACAACACACTTTTTGTCAACAATTTGATGTTTGAGATAAAAATTTATTAAATGGATATTGTAACAAGTTGTGTAGTATTATGCATTACGCGCTAGTCTGGAAAATTTGGAGGTAGCGTAATAATAGAGTCTTTGGGATTCGACCAAAAACTAAGGACGAGATTGTGGTTCTGATTCTTCAGACTATTGTCATTTGGAGCTGTAATACTGACATTTTTCGTTTGGTAGATTCCAAATTCTGAATAATTGGGAGAATGTTTTGCATGTGTAAGTTCTCCATGTGGTTTGTAATCGTCTTATCTTTATTTTAATATAATCTTTTATTTTTAGAAGAAAAAAAAGGAGTGGTAGGAACTAGCACTTTGTTGTCAGGAATTATATATTTTGTTGCAATTACTCGAGCCCATAATTTGTCTCTTTCAAATCTCCATTGTGGCTTAGCTAAAAAAAAATCAAATTCATGACTTCCAAATTCTTAGCACCCGAACCCCTGTAATCTAGAGGTTCATTAATATTTGGCAAAGCGACCCAATATATCTCGTAGAACGTATTTTCCTTTCAAGAATAAATTAACGCTCTTTAAAGCATCTTCAATAATGGGTGCTAAAACTCATATGTAGATGTTTAATTTAGACTTTGATTTACATTAAATATGTGGCAAAAATGAGCCTTTTGTCTCATAAACCATCTCTAGTGGTGTAGGATCTCATTTTTAAAGCTTTACATATGGATGATGAAGAAAAATTATTTCTATTTCTCTATTAGTTTAGTAGTATATTTTATCTAAAATAAAAATTGAAAATAGTTATTAAAAAAGTGACATGGAGGTCTAACTAAAGGTCTAGTTAAGACTTTCTCTAAGAGCATCTCCAACGGAGTTTGGGTATTTAAAAAAATTGATGACACCTAGGATTTTAGAGATTTTCCCCCAAAAAATTATGTCCAATAGTGATTGTGTAGTCAAAGTTTCACCTGATTTGAATAAATGAGTTTGGATGAGAGTATCTATTTTCAGATACCCTCATCTAATTAAAGAAAGACAACTTTATGCAAATCGAAATTTATCCAAATTCCACTGGAGATGGTTTCTAAAACATAA
>JAJJMC010029784.1:2188714-2246556 GCA_023531435.1 Papaver californicum | reverse complement strand
ATATATATATATATATATATATATATATATATATATATATATATATATATATATATATATATATATCTAAGACTTGTGTGAGTCATGCTAATAAAATTTGATTTTATTTTATCTCCACCTAAAATACATATCCAAACACCGTTGGAGATACTCTAAAACCTTTAGAGAGGAACCGTTGCTTCAAAGCCTATAGTATCTGGTCGAAATGTTCTACCACTGGAGCCCACACTTGTTTAGGTTTATGGCTTGTACCTAGGGCTGTCAATCCCTATCCGAAATCCGATAGCCGGTTCCGAAATTCCGGGATCCTATAGGAATTTATCCGACATAACGGTTATCGGATGTCGGAAACGGAATGTTATCGGAAATATCGTGTTATCGTAACGGAACCGGATGAGCCAGTTTCTGTTCCGATAATATCCGATACCGATAAGACATAAACCCCCCATACTCTCAGTTCTCAATTCTCATTTCCCTTCTCTTCTGCGGCTCTGCCTTCTCCCCCTTTTCTTCAACTTTCATCGACAGATACAGAAAGAAATCGAACTGAAGAAGTGAATTCGTCTCCCCCTCTTCTTCTCCTTTATCTATTCTCCATTTTAGGGTTTCTGTTCAATTCAGGTGAGTGTTAACATGTGTGTTCAATTCATCATTTCTGTTCAATCAAGGGTTTCTGTTCAATCTAGTGAATTTGTGAAATTAGGGTTTATGTTCAATTCATCATTTGTGTTTGATAACATGTGTGATTAGAAAACTAGGGTATGTTTTTAAATCCAAATTTGGGTTCAATTTGAAACTTAATTTAGGGTTTCTGTTCAATCTAGTGATTTTTTGAAATTAGGAATTATGTTCAATTCATCATTTCTGTTTGATAACATGTGTGATTAGAAAACTAGGGTCTGTTTTTAAATCCAAATTTGGGTTCAATTTGAAACTTAATTTAGGGTTTCTGTTCAATCTAGTGAATTTGTGAAATTAGGGTTTATGTTGAATTTATCATTTCTGTTTGATAACATGTGTGATCAGAAAACTAGGGTATGTTTTTAAATCCAAATTTGATAACAATTCATCATTTCTGTTTGGCAATTAGGGTTTTCAGAAATTGACTTTTGAATTTGATTGTGAATTTAGGGTTTATGTTCAATTCAGGGTTTGTTTGATTACATGATGTGAGTTTCTGTTCAATTCTGGATTTGTGAAAGCTAACATGTGTGATTCTGTTCAATTCAGGTTGATGTCACAAAGTCAAAGAGAATCAAATCAATTGGGTACCTCAATTTCATCAACTTCAGTTGCATCACATTCACATTTACAAGAAGAAAATGTACCTCAAGGTTCAGAAATGAACTCTGTCTCTGTGATTCGTCCCAAAGAAGAAGGAGAAGAAGAGGAAGATCCACTTATAGCTGAAGCAAAGAAAAAATCACGTACAACAAGGTCTGATATATGGAATGAATTTGAAAGGATTATTACTACAAGAATTGGAGCAGATGGGAAGAAGGAGATTGAAATTATAGGTATATGCAGTCATTGTAAGAAGAGAATTGAAGCAACAAGTGCAAAAGGAACCAACCGCTTGAGATCCCATATTAATTCCTGCAACAAGAATCCAGAGAATCATCCTGGACAAAGAAAAATCACTTCTATCAAAACAGGTAACACACTAACTAAGTTAGCTAATTGGAAATATGATCCTGATGCTACTAGGTTACTTGTTGCTAAGATGATTGCTAAGCATGATTATCCACTAAATATGGTTGGGCATGAATATTTTAGAGAGTTTGTTAGATCTTTGAATCCTTTTGCCAAGTGTTATAGTAGGAATACAACTAGGGATGACATTATGAAACTGTATGTGGAGTTCAAAGTTCAATTACAAGAACAACTTGATTCAATCCCATCTAAATGTAGTTTAACAACTGATATCTGGACTTGTAAACATATAAGAAATGGATATTGTTGTGTATCATGTCATTTCATAGATGATAGATGGAAACTGAATAAGAAAACACTAGCATACATTTTAGTGCCATCACCACATACTGGAGAATTTCTTGCAGATTTTGTGAAAGCAGTAGCTTTAGATTGGAATATAGATAGTAAGTTGTTTGTTTTAGCTGCTGACAATGCTAAAGCCAATGATGTTATGATGAGAAATCTGAAGAGATGGCTTTCTAGCAAGAATTACTTAGTTCTTGAGGGTGATCTGCTCCAAATGAGGTGTAGCAATCATATATTGCATTTAGTTGTATTATGTGGGAAGAAAGTAGCTTCTGATTCATAGAAAGTATTAAAGAGTGTGTCAAATATGTCAAGTATTCACAGGCTAGAAAAGAGAGGTTTGTAAATGCTTTAACACAACTTAAACTTCCTGCAAGGTCTGTAAGTTTAGATGTGGACACTAGATGGAATCCCACCTTTAAGATGTTTAAAGAAGCAATAGATTTGAGACAAGGATTTGCCAGGTTAGCTGATTTGGATTCTGATTTCAATATACTATCAAGTTCAGAGGAGTGGCAACAAGGAATACATATTTATGAGTATTTGGAAGTGTTTGATGTTATTTCAAGTAAATTTGTTAGGATTAACTATCCAACAACAAATATGTATTACAATGGGGTATAAGAGATTAATAAGAGCATTAGGAAATGGGAATCTAGTCCTCACATGTATATCAGAGATATGGGATTGAATATGAGGGAGAAGTTTGATAGTTATTGGAAAGAATGTAACTTGTTGATGAGCATTGGAGTAGTTTTAGATCCAAGATACAAGTATAAATGGATTAAGTTTGTTTATAAGAAGTTATATGGAGTGGATGGATATGTAACTCAGTATAACGAATTTCATACAACACTCAATGCTCTTTTCTCTTCATATGAATGTGATAGTAACTGTACAACCGCAGATTATTTTGGGCCTACATCTAGTGGTGGAACATGTTCAGCAGAAATTGATAATTCTAGAACAACTAGAAGTGACTATGAGTATGATGAGTTTATGATGGAAAACAGTGACATTGAGGTTCATAAGTCAGAGTTGGAGAAATACTTAGAAAAATCACTGCTTACTAAAGGCACACCCAAAGAAGAAGGTCTGTTTGATATGGGTTGTTTTGCGAGAAAAAGGGTAAGATATGATTCAGAAAAGATAAGTTTTCTTTTTATAAGGGCTAAAATGTCCCAAAGTTACACATTCTCGAAGAGCCGTATATTCTTCTTGCTGATCAACGATGTTTGTGGAAAAATCATGCTCCTAAGTACCCAACTCTTGCAAAGATTGCAAGAGATGTGTTGGCTGTTCCAGTGACAACTGTAGCATCATAATCCATGTTCAGTGCTGGTGACAGGGTTCTTACAACACACAGAAGCTCATTGGCTCTAGAAGTTGTTCAAGCATTTGCTTTGATTAGGTGATTGGTTGCCAGATCTCAATCACAATGCTAGTACTAGTAGTACAGGTTAGTAACTTTCCTTTCTTTTCCTTTCTTTTCATATTTCTTGCACTGCCAACTAACAAATTATAGTTTCTTTGAAATGCATATGTACTTTGAAAGCTGCATTGCAGGCTGTATCTCAATGAGTCAATGACAATGCTAGTACAAATTTCAGTTTCTTTGTGCTTTCTTTTGCTGCAAGAACAATAGAACATGTAATTTATAAACTGTGATCATTTGTATGTGTTTTTTATGTGTTTGAACTGAATTATGAACTGGAAAATCTTAAATGAACTGAAATTTGAGCTGAAAAACAAGTTTATAAGATTTCTATCAGCTATCGGAACTTATCGGAAAAATATCCGATATCCGATAAGCTTATCATTACGGAATCGGAATTGATTTTTAAGATTTCTTCGGAACTTATCGGATATCGGATATCCGATAAGCCTTATCGAAACGGAACCGACTGAGCCAGTTTCCGTTTCGATAGGTTCCGTTGACACCCCTATTTGTACCTATAGGCAATCCCAAATAATTTATTGGAAGTTTATTTATGTCAGTTGACCCTAATCCCCAGGGCTGCAAATCAGGTACTCACCAACCTAGTGTTGTTGTTATTAATCTTCAAGCCTGAAAAAGCTTTGAAGCATCTCAAAGTGCAAAAAAAAATTAATACATTGCTGCCATAAAGCATCCACGAATACAATCTTATAATCATCATACTTCTATTGAGAGATACAATGAGTTGTGGATAAAAAAAGAACCCACTCTTTGCGACTCCACGCGCTCCAATAATCTACTGATCATCGTAACGTTAAAAAGTAGCAGACAGTGGATCTCCTTACTGCACTTTTCTACTGCTCTTAATTTTTTTAAATTTTGAACCATTAATCATTATTGAAAAAGAAACACTAGAGATATAAAAATAGATCCATTTTTGCCACCTATTACAGACACCCATTTCTCCAAGGGTTAAATCTAAATAAAGCCAATTAAGCATATCGAAATCCTTCTCTATATCTAACTTAACTAGCATCTTATATCTCTCTCATGTCTTATCCTAAGATCAATTAGTTCGTTAGCGATAAAAGCTCCATCTATAATCTGCCGACCTTTAATGAAGATTTTTGAAATATAACTTCTTTAAAGACTATCTTTAATCGATTAGCAAGAACCTTCAAAATGATCTTATAAAACCTGATAGGTATATAAGGATATCGACCTATAATCCTTAATAGTTTCAGTTTGAGTACTTTTTTAAATAACAACTACATATATAATATATATTAAAAAAAAGATACAAGCCCACAGTCTACTACACACAATAAGAGGTCAAAGACTAAAAGGAACCTTTCGACAAGACTAAGGACTACAAAATCAAAGCAGAAAAAGTACATTACAAGGAACAAAAACCTTAAAGAACTAATCCTTCATGGTAGTTTAAAGAACAGATTCCTCCAGTTAACAATAACATCTGAGGTTTGAAGACCCTCCATATTTATCTTGGTGTAAGCCCAATAGTAAACCTGGATTTTAATTTCATTAATAAGGATACCGTTCCCCTTTTCTTATCATTGAAGACTCTATCGTTGCGGTTTTTCTGAAGGCACCACAAAACAGCTGTTAGGATGCTTTTCCATATTTCCTTCCCTTGCGTAGAGAGATTTTTGCAATTATAATTTTTCACCAAATTTAGCACAGAGGTAAGCAGTTGACTCCTGTAGTTGACAAAAGAATAAAAATAGTCTCATCGCTTCTTAGCTTCCTGGCCATTTAAGAGCAGGTGGTTTGAACAGAGGTAGGAAGTTGACTAGCAGAGATGTAGGCAGTTGACTCCCATATTAACCAACATAGAAACCTCATTAGAAGCTCATGTAACAACACGGAAAGAAAATAATCAGAAACCATCAGGACCCGAAGCTTTTCTCCTTCCCATGTCCTATGATAGCCCCGGAAATTTCCTCTTCCGTATATTCTTTCGCCAATTCCACTTGTTCTTCATTAGAGATTTTATCAAACCAATCAACGTTCATTTAGATCTGGAGTCAAAGTCCTCTGTGCGTTAACCTATATATTCAATCAAGTTATTCAGTACGATATTTTGGTATTCAGTTTGACCAATTTAATGTTCGTGGTACAACATTATGATTGCCAATAAAATCAGTGGTTTTTGCATAAAATTTTATTTTTTAGATCGAATTTGTTGAAGGCCATTTCATTTTTAAGTTATTGTTATTTGTAGGTAATGTTACATTTTGTCTACGTTATAATTGAGATATTACCTATATCATTATAGTACAATGGTAAAGTTTTTGGATGATGATATCAGTAATTTGAGTTTGAAATTTCTCAACACAAAAAACATTTGAGTATTACATCTTACACAAGCTCGAATAGGTTGTGTCTAATGTTAGGGAAAGAAAACGATTCCAAGGAAAGTGTATTCCTAGAAACAATATTTAGGGGAGGTAAGGAAAGACTTCCATGGATATCCATGTAATTAAGTTAAGGAAAGTTTTCATTTTAGGTCCCATTAAATGGATCTTTTAGCGTTTAGGTCCTAACTTTGTCCAACTTTGCGTTAGGTCCTGGTCAACCAATTGACCAACGTTGACTACGTTGACCGTCCATTAGATGGTTAAAAATGCAACACCGTTAATGGCCGTTAACAGCCGTTAAACATATATTTTAAACTTTTGAAACAATCTCACCTGTTTTGTCTCCATTTTATTCATGCACAAAATCAATCTCATAGTCATTTAACCATATATTGACTGTTAAAACAAGTCTGCCAACATGCTTCCGACTTAAATATAAGCATTCAACTGTTAAAACAAAGCCTACGCCTGCTAAAAAAAAGTTAAATTTGAACTGATATTCATTTCATCACTCGTAGGTGTGCCCATCCAATCCATCAGTCTACGCATGTTGCCACTTCTAGTTGTTGAAGAAAAGATACCTCCACCTCTCATGGAAGGTCCACCACCTCTCTGACCTCTCCCAACACCTCTCTGACCTCTACCAGAACCTCTTCCATTAGGTGGTATGTTAGCTTGTTGGGGATTTTGTACCTATAACAATAGTTAAAAATGTAATGTGCATTAAACAAAATGGTTAACAATACACCTAGAACAAACGTTTAAGAATGTAACATACCTGGGATTGTGCACTTTGTATTGGCACTTCATCTGGTTCTCTAACTAGTCTTGGCTCCTCAACAACCATGATGCCAACACCCACAATCTCTCCTTCTTTTCTATGAACTATTTTTTCCTTGGCTAATCCCCTTGACCTTCTTCCTCTTAGTCCACCACCTCTACTGCTTGTACCCTCAATGGTAGTAGTTCTACCAAATTCAACTCTTGTAGATGGAATACTAGTAGATGTGGTAGCAACAGGAGTTGCAGATGTTCTTCCACCTCTACCTCCCCTACTTCCTCTTCCTCCCATACTTTCTCTGCCTTCTTCTGTACTTGTATTTGCAGATTCCATCATTTGTTCATGTGAAAATGTAGGAGCAACAACACCTCTTTTCCTTTTATTACCACCTATGGTTCTTGGAGTTGTAGATGAAGGTGTTCTTGTCTGTTCATTTGTGGCAGTTGAAGATTCAGGTGCAGAAGATGTAGTGGCAGTTGCTTGTGCAAGTGGCCTTGTAGTTGGATTAGGCCTCACATGAGGGCCTGTGAAGGTTGCTGGAGCTGCATACATTTCGGAAAGAGCAATAAAATAAAGAAAAGAAACATTTAAACTTACTAATAAGTACAACAATTACCAAAAATCTAGTAAAATCATGAACATATTACATTGAACAAATTAACAAAATTAAGATGACTTACTGATCAAAGTTTCTGGTTCTGAAATACAAGGATGCACAAATTGCATGGACACATGGAATTCCACTCACTTGCCATCCATTACAGCTACAAGTATGCTTCAATAGGTCAACAACCCATGAAATATCAATCTTTGTGTCTAACACTGCCCAAACAAACTCAGATGAGGCTTGTTTTGTGAACTCATGGCTGAAGTAGGGTGCTTCTGAACTATAGTAGTTATTCTTGGAAAAATACCACCATCGGGCATTTTCTTACCTACTTGTTCTCTGTCAAATAATATCATCATCATTATAAGATGAAATTTCTGCACTAACTTGGTTATTGGCATGAACTTCAGTTCTAGAATCCAAGTATTGAAGGCTTCACAGAAATTGGATGTGATATGATCACATTTTGAGGACTTATCAAAATAAGCCCTTGCCCATGTCTCAACAGGTTCCCTTGTGAACCATTCAGGTGCAGTAGGCTTCACTTGTTTCAGTCTTTCCATCCAAATTTTGTTCCCAACTTCACTATAAGACCTTGCTGCTCTCCATACTATAAACTCCAAATTCTTTCCAGGGTGTAACTTATTGAAATTCTTATATAAATGTCTAAAACAGAATCTATGATGGTGATTCACATCACTAAAATTTCTAGCAACACCTTCTACCAATCCCTTTTGTCTATCACTTATAAATGTTAGTGCCTTTTCATGCCTTTTCATCTCTGGTGCCAACATGCTAAGGAAATCTATCCAACTTTCTGTGCATTCTGACTGACAAATATAAATCGCAATGGGAAACAGGCCATTGTTGCCATCAAGGGAAGTGATTGCCAACAATGTACCACCATATTTTCCATTCAAATGAGTTCCATCTAACCCTAAAAAAGGTCTGCAATGATTGGCAAATCCATCAAGTGAGACCCTATATGCTATACAAAGTGACTTGAACCTACCATTTTCTGGATCAGTTCTACATGAAACAATATTTCTATCATCCAAAACCTTAATTTGCTTACAAAATGCAGGAAAAAATTTATACCCATCTTCATAACTACCCATTATCTTTTCCAAAGTCAGATGATAACCATGCTATGCAGAATAATAAGAGATATCAACTTTATGGTTCTTTTTGACCTCAGTATAGAAATCCCTAGGCTTGAACTTAGTATGAACTTTAAAAGACTGTAACATTACCTTTGCAACCCATTTTGCATTTTCCAAAGGATGTTTTAGCCCATAAAATGATTCACAAGTATGATTGAATACACCTGCAAAATACATGTGAAGCTCAAGTCAGCAAAGAACAAACATCAAAGAACAAACAACAAAAAACAAACAACAAAAAAAAAACAACAAAAAACAAACAGAAAAAAACAAACAGCAAAAAAACAAAAAAAAAACCTATACAGAAATTTAACTACTCACCAGATTTGCATTGAAAGGTTTGCCTATCAGGAAGTCTGGCACAATACACTTTCCATTCACATTCAGGATCTCTGCATTTGTATTGTTGATTCTTTTTGGTATTTTTAACCTGAGTTATGACATAATTCATTTCTATGGATAGTTCCCTTATATACTCCATGCATTCTTCAAAACTTACCCATTCTTTCCCACAAATAGTTTCTCTACACCTTCAATCTTTTCAGGCATCTTATATTCACCATCTATGCTTTTAGTGCCTTCAACAAATTCTTTGGAATCAGTTGTTGAACCAAGTGTGGATTGTATCTCACCAGTAACTCTTATTTCTTCATCAACATCCATTTGTGGCTCTTCCAACACTTCATCTTCACTGTTGTCTCCCTCCTCATCCAAATCAATTGACTCATTCATATAGTTAGATGCAAATAATATTTCATCATCTAGAATAGGGTCATCAACAATAGTTACCTGACTTGACTCAGCAACAGTTCTTTGTGAACCAACTTTCTTAGGGTGCAGAAGTGGAAGAAAGTCAAGCTCTTCTTCAGGGTTAAAATCTGGTAGAATGTGCATGTTTGGATCCTCAGCCCTTTTGTTGTTACCAACCACATATGCACCTTTATTGGATAATATCTCAATAATTCATCCTCCATAGTAAAACAGGACCCTAATTGTATGTCTTCTCCTACAATTGAATACACACAACAACAATTATTAGTACACCTAACTTCAATTCGACAAAAGAACAAACAAAAACAAAAACAAACCCTAATCTTTCTAAAAAGTAATAAAACCCTAAATTCCAACAAACAAAAAACAAATCAAAACAATAAACAATCAATCCTACTAATAAACATCATAGGAGTTCAACCCAACATGACAAAGAAGATAAAAGAAAGAATGATAAAATCGAAAAAAAAAAACAGATACAAAAACAAAAAAAAAAACCTAAATTATTTTTGGGTAAAAAAAAACCCTAAATTACAACAAACAAAACAAAATTACTTTGTTAAACTATAGGTTCCACTATTGTAAAACATGGGTATTCATCATAAAGAACTAATTTTATAAAATCCCAATTTTGATTAACAAATTTAAAGTTTCCTGCAACTTACCTTTCTGACCTAAAATCCACATCACCTTTTAAATCAACTGTAATTCTTCGATTACCTTGTTCTTTTTAATCACCAATCAATAACAAACCCTAATCTTCAAAAATACGATCGAATTTCACTCAGGTGATAACTGTCGGCTGCCCTAATTCCTTTATCTCCATTTTTAGACCGAAGAAAAGAGAATGATATAAAATCGATTTTATGTTTTATATAAGTACACCTCCATCTCGACCGTCCATCTTCGAGTAGTTAAGATCATGCCACGTGTATAACGTGGTAGAGTTAGTAAATATTTCAAAGAATGAATTTTAGTTGGTCATTTCACATTTTTAACCGTCTGATGGACGGTCAACGTAGTCAACGGTTGTCAATTGGTTGACCGGGACCTAAACACAAAGTTGGACAAGGTTAGGACCTAAAGGCTAAGAGATACCATTTAATGGGACCTAAAATCAAAATTTCCCTTAAGTTAAAAACACACTCTAGACCATAATGTTTTTAAAATGAACCCATATATAAAGGATATCTTCGTAAATTTGGACATATTAACGATTATATAGGGTATAGTATAGGCTAACGGGGTATCCTATAAAAAAATCCTCTTTCCTTCTTCTTTTTTTCTTCTCTTTAGAATAATGGCAACTCCATCGTAAGAGAACAACTACCAATTACTAATAATAATGAGAAACAAAACAACCATCAATTGATATCAGCATCATCGAAATCATCTTCACATTCCTTGATAAAATCAGATTCATCACCTTCCACGGCATTATCTAAATCATCTTCTAATGCACCTAGATTATTTGTTGTTGCTTCACCTTCAGCTGGTAGCATTATTATCGTCCCAATACTCAACTATAAGATTGCAACCCATTTCTACTTGTTCAGTCAATGCTTCGATTTCTGTAGTTTGCAAAATAATTAATCTAGGTATACTTTCTACCTCCTCAATCATTAAGGTACAAGAGCATTTTCACCTATTTTCACCTTCTCAATCAGTATCTTCCTTTAATTTTGGAAAAAAAGTAATCTAATTAAACTTAACCAACTAATTAATTAACACTAATTAATCAAAATGAATTTAGACATTACTAAAGTTATTTGGATAAGGGATCTTTTACATTACTTCACAACGCTTTTTTTATTATTTATAATAACCTCGAATTTATGAAAGTATTCCCCAATTAATAGTTCTTAAAGTAAACCCACAATTCGATTGAATTACATTTATAATCAAACAGCGAAAAATATATTGTTCCCATAATAAGATGGTTAATTTCATGGAATTAGATATAACCTTAGGTTTCAACTATCAATAGTTTAATGGAGTACCCAGGCTCTAAAGGATTAAATCATTAACATGTCCAAAAATATCCATTCTATTAGTGGATCATTTCGGCCCAAGTAGAATTACATGTGTTCTACATGTCTTGGATAGGGCTGTACATACCCGACTCCTACCTGCCACCTGACCCGCCAAAAAACGGGTCGGGTGCGGGTGGCAATTTCCTTTACCTGCCTTCTGTCGGGTCGGGTGTGGGTGACACCTTCTCTCACCCGACCCACTCGCCCAACCCGCCAGAAAATATCTTATTTGCTGGCCCTTGGATTAGATAGGGTTGTTTCATCTTGGCCGTTGATTTGATACGAAAAGAAAGTCTTTTCTGTTCTGCCTTCTCCCGTTCTGTTCTGTTACTTCTGTACTTCTGTGTGTCTCGGACTCTCTGCTGGTTTCTCTCTCGAGTCTCGACCTTCAGTACCTAAGCGGAGCCTCTCTTGTCTTCTACTCAAGTTTCTTCTGCTTCTAGCAAGGCTAAGTATATGGAAGGAAGAAATAAACGCAAAAGCCAATTGAGTACTGTGGAGGATCATAAGAGATCTGAGGTGGAAAGATACTTAGATGAGCCTATCTACTCTCCAACCAATGAGGATTCTTCTTTTGATATATTACTTTGGTGGAAGATCAACTCTGCGAGGTTTGACATTTTGCCACTCATAGCCAAAGATATATTTGTTATACATGTTTCTTCTGTTGCTTCTGAATCAGCTTTTAGTACAGGAAAACAAATTTTGGATCCTTTTCGAAGTTCCTTAAAGCCTAGAACACCCGAGGCATTAATTTTATTGCAAAATTGGTTACGTACACCAATTGACAAAGATTCTTCTAGCCTTGGAGCCGAGGAGGAGGAGGTTGATGTTCTTGAGTCGGGTATAATTTGTACTTCATGGTTTTTAACTTCTTATACTATTATTACTATTGGTATTTTAAATTTTTTTCATTCTAATTGTTCACTTCTCTTATTGCAGAGCTATTTGGTAACCTTGCTGCTTCTTCCATCATCATAGATGATAATTCCTATTCGGTGACTTGGCTGGCACTGCTACTAAGATGACCTTGTTGCTAGTTGGGAAATGCCGTAGAATTGCAGTTCTTGAACTTAGATGATTTCCATTTCGGTTGTAATCTAAAAATATTAAAACTTTAATTTTTTTGTAAAATTTTGAATGTTGGGACTTAGATTTTAAGATGATCGAATGTTGGTTAAAATGGTTTATCAGGTGGCGCACGTGAGGATCAAAAAAACAGCCAAGTCATGACCTGCACCCACCCGCACCCGACCCGCCAAAATGGCAGGTCAGACCCGACCCGACCCGACCCGTCTTACGGCGGTTAGGTGCGGATGAATACTTCAGTTACCCGCCAACTGGCGGGTCGGGTGTGGGTGGGGCCAAACCCGACCCACCCAACCCGATGTGCATCCCTAGTCTTGGATGGACGCTCTCTTTACGTTAAAGGGGAGCGGTGGTTCACTTAATAAGAAAATTTAATTCCTTTTTGACTTAAATTTGAAAATGTTGAGAAATCTTATAGTGGAGATCAAAATGGAAAGTAGAAAGTTTTATTCAAAATCGGAAGTAGAACTTCGATTTAATAATCATTCTCAACATAACTTTTCTTTTTTTTTTATCTAGGATTTTCCTTTTAAAAAGTTGGTAAATCATAATTACTTCGAAACTATTATGTAATATTATAAATAATGAAATACTGGCAAGTATTGACGGAGCCAACGGTGGATAGGTGGGTCATTGGACCTGTGAGAGAATAAAATCTGAATGACGCGTGTCCAAGAATTAACGAAGGAGTAACGAATTAAAGTAAGACAAGAAGTACCCTAGTAAAGTTTTACGAAAAGGTCTAAGAAATTGACAAGATTAAAGCATGAAAACATTAATGCATGAGTAACACGTACTTTACGGGAAAGTATGGTACTCTGATCGAGGAAGAAAGCTTTAACTGCATGACTGACACTAGGTTGTGGGAAAAGCATGACTCATTAAGAAATAATGATGAATACAGATCTAAGAGAGACACGTATCGACTCTACAAGTTACAGGACAAAAAGGAACAAAGCATGACGATTCACTATTAAGAAGCTACGTATCAAACATGCTTTCATCCTAATCCAAAAGTAATAATAAAAATATAAGACCGTAAGAGAGCTGCGGAATGGTGAATGCTAAACCAAAAGAGAGCTACAGGACGGTACACTCAAATCATATGAGATCTACGGGATAATGAACATAAGACCGAAGGACAGTTGCGGGATTACATGACTCATCAAAAGAAGATAAGAACAAATAAGTGGGAAAGCAAATTGGCAGGACCCGTCAAATTAGGCTATAAATACCAAGATTATTAATAAGAATAGGGGTTGGAAAAAATCTAGAGAGAGGGAAAAAGAGGGAAAAGGAAAAACTGGAGAAAAGACATTTTTGAAGATTGAAGAGCTTAGGTATGATGTTTATATAATTTTCCAAATTCGATTGATGGTAAATGATTTTGATTATAACTTGAGAAATGATATAAATAGTTGAATCATTTTAATCTCTGTGTCTTTCATTCCTATTTTGGTTGATTATCATCTTCAAAATTATATGGTATATCGATCTACATTAAGAAATCATACAACTTTGATCTTTAAACATTTTTGTTGTGATTCCGACCTTTGTTAGATTTTTGGCAATCACAATTTGGCGCTAGAAACAGGGAGGTAGTAAAGAATTTATTCTACATGTTAAAAAAATCTCATCTTTAAAACTTAAGAGTTGTGTCATATCAAAAATTTTCATTCTACAAGATACAGTGATTCAGAGTTATATTAAAAAGATTCTTCGTATAGTTTTGTTTTTAGAAATTCGCTTTGAAAACTTATAGATTTAGCTCATATTGTCATATGTGTTATTTTATTATTTCATATTTTACATACATGAAAAAATACCAAGAAAACTCTTTAAGATGTTTATTTTGAAAATTTGGCTCAAAGATTTTCATTAAGCTCTTTTGTTATGATTATCAAATCCTTGATCAACATACTGAATAGAATCCTTGATTTTAGCAAAGGGTGATGAAATAAATTCTTAGTTAAATTTAAAAGTTTTAAACTAAGAAAACTACATGACTTGAGTATGATTTATTCCTTCAAATAAGGTTATATTACTTACATTTATTTAGAATGAAAAAATCTTTGAAAACACATAACTAATTATCTGAGCTCGCTTAGAATACTGAAAAGGAATTTTCTACAGCAACAAAAGACTGGTATTGGAAGGAAGTGAAACAATTAAAAGGATATCATACAAGAAGAAACCATGTCTCAAGATGCTAGTACGGGAAACCAAGGGAGAAATGAAAGGGGGAATAATCAACAAAGAGAAATGATAGGAACTTCACAAGGACAACAAAGTAGTTCAGGAAACCACACAAATATTTCTTCATTTGAAGAAAATTCACAAAACACTATTGATCATCTACAAAATTTAATGGAAGAAATGCACAAGATGCGGAAGGAACAACAAACTTGCACTGAAAAAATTGCACATCTGGTTAGAGAAAATCAAATGCTGAAGGAAATAATCCAGCAAGGCGCGAAACCAACTACAACAAGGAAACGGGGGAAAGAAGTAAGATCCAGTAAGCCCGCAAGAAGAAAAGAAAAGGATAATCAAGACCAAAGAATAATGCTAATGGAATCCTCATACCAGCAACCTGGTCCCGATAGGTTGAATCATGGAGATTCAAGCTCACAACATGACAAATATGCTCACATTAGACCAGTGGTAGAGAAGCTGCTTGACCAACTAGCTGGTTGGACAAGCGAAATTGCCCTTCTGCACTCACGCCATATTGCTGGATCAGGCTTGCGCGCTGCATCTTCTTCTTTATTTTTTCAATGGCCAATCTAAGTATGAGTTAGATGCTCCGTCCCCTCCCTCCCTCCTTGCTTCTCTCATTGTACAATCCTCTTCATATGCACAGTTAACCCGAAAGTTTCTAGAAGCATACATGTACAACAAGCCCATATATTCGGGAATGGAAAGATTGTATTCTCTTGCATCGTGGCCAGAAGAAGCTATTCGTGATTATACCGATAGATGGCAGGCGATCTGTCAAGCAATAGGGGATGTAATCCCATAAGTCGCCATCAATGGCTACAAGTGGGGAATAGCTGATCGAAAAAGTCAGCTTTTTGTTGATATTCATAATTCAAATCCCAAAAGTGAAGGAATCCTCAGGGAAATTATTGAAAAATACGTAAGGTTGCAGGACATTCAAGGGCAACACCCAAGAATGATGGCACAACAACAAGCGAATGCAAAAATAACCAATTCAATAGAACCATCATCCGAATCAGGGAATAGGTTTGCAAGCAAATTTGAAAATAATGAGTTAAAGCGGCCAAAGTCAGAAGGAAGAAAGAAATTTCTCCAAGAGTTTGAAGAGCGAGTCTTTACCAAGCTCAGTACTCCATATTCCGAAATTTTGAAAGTGATAAAGGACAAGCAGGATTTTCAGTGGCCACGGTCAAATGAACAACAGCCTGAATACACCCAAAATTCCAAGGAGTTTTGCGAATACCATTGTTATCGGGGTCATTCAACAAACCGATGCAGGAATTTAATTATCTTGGTACAAAGAATGATTGATGCGGGAGAATTAAAAGAATTCATTCAATTACCAGATTCATGATCAAGGCTCAATAAGGGGAAAGCTGTCAACATCCCTCAAAATAATCGAACTATAAATATGATCTCTTATTCAGAGTCAAACCTATCATCTTTGAATGTACCAATCAATGAGAAATTGCATAAAAGAGTCCGTAATCATGAAGTCTTCAAAGTGGATGGAAGAATCTCTGAGTCATGGGAAGAATGGATGGCGTCCCCACTAACTTTTTCTGCAAATGAGGTTGATCAAGAGGTAGAAATGCACAATGACCAGTTGGTACTTACATTGCCAGTATCTGGATGGAATATAAGGAAAATTCTAATGGATGGGGGCAGCTCGCTCAATATCTTGTTTTATGATACTTTTTTAAAGATGGGAATGAAAGAGGATCAGTTAACTCCATCATTCTATACAATTTATGGATTTAATGGTTTAGCTTCAAAGACGAAGGGAGAAATCATGTTTGATGTAGCAGCGGGGACGACAAGTATCATGACAAAATTCAGCGTAGTGGAAGCTCCATCCCCCTATAACGCTATCATTGGAAGACTTTGGGTTCATCGGAAGGTGTAACTTCAACTTATCACCAGTACTTACGGTTCCCGACACCGCAAGGAGAAATGGAGATAAGAGGAGATCAAAATGAGGCCAAATCTTGCATTTTAGCAGAAGTCCGTATGAATGAAGAACGATACTTGCAGCAACAAAATAAAAAGAAAGAACGCAAGATGAAGGCAAAAGAAGAAGCTCTAGACCAATACATGATCCAGATTGCGGGAAAAAAGACCATAAGTGAAATAGGAGGAGTTACGGAAAAAGAAAATACACCAAAAGCCGATTCAGGCAATCTCCCAGCATAGCAACTAAAGGGGACTCCTACATTTTTAGGAGTTCCCAAACCAACCTTTACTTCGATTGAGGAAACCAAAAATGTTAACATAGGAACGGAAGAGTTTCCCAAGCTAATAAATATTGGAACTTTAATGGGAATGGAGAAAGAACAAAATTTGATCATACTACTTCGGGATTTTATGGACATATTTGCATGGAAGATAGAGGACATGCCGGGTATTGACCCAAATATTGTACAACATGAGTTACATATACACCTTGAAGCAACACATTTTCGGCAACGCATACGCAAAGTTGTACCAGAATATCATATGTCTGTCGAAAAACAATTAACTAAGCTCATGGATGCATGATTCATTCGAGAGGTACGATACCCGACTTGGATTTCCAACATGGTAATTGTGCCAAAAAAGAACGGCGGAGTGAGGATTTGCATAGATTTCACCAATTTGAATAAAGCATGCCCGAAAAATAGTTATCCACTCCCTAGCATTGATCAATTGGTGGAGTTGTTGAGGGTCATGAGGCCTTATCTTTCATGGATGAATCCGGATACAATCAGATAGCACCGGCTGAAAAGGATCAAGAACACACTGCATTCTTTACCCCTCATGGTTTATATTGTTACACCAAAATGCCATTTGGGCTAAGGAATGCAGGAGCAACATATCAACGGTTGGTTGACACAATATTTAAACCATGGATCGGTTGCACGTTGGAAGTTTATGAGGACGATATGTTAATAAAAAGTAAACTATCAATAAATCACTTACAAGACTTGAAAGAAATATTTGAAGCTTTACGAAAGCACAGAATGAAGGTCAATCCGGAAAAGTGCATTTCTGGAGTCACGTCAGGAAATATTTTGGGTTATCTAGTCACCAAAAGAGGAATTGAAGTTGATCCCGCAAAAGTTCAAGCAATAGTAAACATGTTATCTCCAAGAAACATTAAAGAGGTACAAAAACTATATGGCTGTTTGGCCGCACTCAGCAGATTTATTGCAAGATCATCGGAAAGATGCAAACCCTTTTTTGATATTTTAAAAAAGAAAAATAAATTTGAATGGAATGAGAAATAAGATCAAGCATTCCAAAATATCAAAGTTTACCTCGCAACATTAACTGCACTGCAGAAACCAAAGCCTGAAGAAGTTCTGGCCTTGTACATTGCAGCAACCGAAGATGCAGTAAGTGCGGTGTTAGTCCGGACCAATGAGAAAATAGAGAAACCTGTGTATTATATCAGCAAGACTGTGAACCCCGCAGAAAGGAATTATACAAAAATTGAACAACTAATCTTAGCATTAGTTTTTGCTACTCAAAAGTTACGTACATATTTCCTGACACATTACATACGAATACCAAGTAAAGCACCATTGGAGTCAGTATTGAAGAACGCAGGGAAAGTCGGAAGGATAGCAAAGTGGAATGCACAGCTAGAACAATTCAACATACTATTCGAATTACAAACCGCATAGAAGTCACAAATTCTGGCTGATTTCCTTGCAGATTTCCCGTTAGAGGATGATTATGAAATTCAAGGTTCGTCCACATAGGAAAATCAACCATATTTCATTCTTTACCTTTTAATTTTTATGTATACAGTTATTCACCATTTTATGACACTGGAATTCAAGGTTTGCCCGGATTTGAAGATGATGATCCTCAGGATATTTTGGATTCTGCAAATCTCCAAAGGTGGGAAGTTTTTGTTGATGGATCCAAAAACAAAGATGGTGCAGGAATTGGAATAGTAATCACTACACCTACGGGAGATCGATTGATACATTCATTCCGACTAGAATTCGAGGAGCATACAAATAATATAGTGGAATACGAAGTTGTTGTCCATGCCCTCAGACTCATCATCGACTTAGGAGTAAGCGATGTGCAACTCACAAGCGACTCAGAATTAATAGTTCGAAAGGTTGATCTAAAATACCAAGCACTTGATGAATGCCTGACAGAGTATAAAAACCTTATACAAAAATTGGCACTTCAAGTTCCGAATATAACTTTTCGACATTTACCCGAGAAAAGAATCGTCATGCAGATGCATTGGCATTTCTCTCTTCAATGATGAAGGATCCAAACACATCAGCCGTAAAAATCGGGAGTATATATGAACCATCAATTAAGTTACAAGCAGTTGAAAATATTGAAGACAACATTGAGGAAGATATTGAAGACGTTGCGGTCCAAAAAGATGTAAGTTTCCCACAGAAAGCATAAAATGATCTTATTGAAAAAGATTGGAGAGTTACAATCCATCAATATTTACAAGATGAGGTGCTACCCACAAATTCTAAAGAAGAGAGAAAAGGGCAATTGAAATCTATAAATTACCAGCTGTGGGACAGAGTATTGTATCGCAAGTATTTTTTGGGACCTTTACTTTGATGTCTATCCCAAAAGGAAGGGCTATGGATTCTTAAATATATACATTATGGGGATGCGGGGAATCATAGTGGAAGACGATCACTGGCATTAAAGGAAAAAACTCAAGGTTATTATTGGCCATTCATGCATAAGGATGCAGAAAATACGGTGAAAAAATGTGAAGAATGTCAGCGCTACGCGAAAAGAATAAAAGCTCCCACAACAAAACTTAATTCGGTGCTCAGCCCTTGGCCATTTGCAAAATGGGGAATAGATATTGTTAGGACGTTAGTAGAAGGAACCAAAAAGAGAAAATACTTGATTGTGGCCACATATTATTTTACTAAATGGATTGAGGCCAAAGCTCTTGTACGAATCAGAGACACTGATGTGTTTAAGTTCTTGTTTGAGAATATAATCTGTAGATTCGGAATTCCGTCACCCATAGTTTCTGATAATGGGCAACAATTACAAGGGAAGAATATAGATATGCTCTTTGAAGCATTCAATATACAAAAGAATAAGTCAACCCCACTCTATCCACAAAGTAATGGACAGGCTGAAGCAACAAATAAGACCATTGCCATAAATCTGAAGAAAACACTTGATGGGCATCTTAACCGGTGGTGCGAACAACTTCATAATACGCTATGGGCATATCGAACAACGAGGAGGGAGCCCACAGGAGAGTCACCATTCTTCCTTACCTATGGGACAGAAGCAGTTATACCAACGGAAATTATCGTACCCACTACAAAAACAGAAGCATGGGAGAAAAATCTGAATTCATAACTAATGCTTGAAAAGTTGGATGACTTAGAAGAAATAAGGGAGGTTACACTACAAAAAAATGGAAAATTATCAAAGAAGATTGGCAAGAGAATACAATAAAGAAGTAAAGTTGCGGAATTTTGTAGAAGGACAATATGTTTTACGGCAAATCCTGGAATATCAGAAGGACAAAGAAGCATAAAAATTTGCACCAAGATGGGGAGGACCATATACTATACAAAGGGTTGCGGGATAAGGATCATATTGTTTGCGGAATATGAATGGGGAGATTTTACAAAATCCTTGGAACGCACTATACCTCAAACCATATTATCCTTGATCAACAATGCAATTATGCAATAGTTCACATTCAAAATAGGTAAAACATATCAAATGCACTTTCTCTTGAAAATCTAAATATCTGTGACAACGGGATTTTTTCAATATAGAGATGCCTAACTTGATAGTGATTATTGTACCAGGTACTCTCCACTTCAGGAAATGCCCGCAGTCGGCGACATAATTGTACATCAAATTGGTTTTATATAGGTAAAGCTATAAGCATATCCTCTCAAAGGAAGTCCATGTCTATGAGTGTATGACCATTGGATTTTCGCTAGTAGGGGTGCCTAATATGATAATTAATTGATGTAATCATTCTCCGTTTCAGGAGGCAATCGGGACCACATCCTAATTCCCTCTTGGCCAGAGAAGAGTTAGACATGTACTATTCCCATAATATGATTCAAGGTATGAAAATTCCTGGCAATCAAATAAATCACACTCATACAATGAATTAACATTTAATATATATTCAAAATATGTTTTGCAGGAATAGTAACATAAAGAAAAAGAAAATACAACTACAAAGAAGAACGGGAAAGTAGCAATAACAGTTGGTGTACGGGAAAAACACTTCACAAAAATGTTAAGGAGCGGGAAGAATGCCTTTAAAGGGTGGGACCTCGGGGACAGGTGCGCGAGTATATTTTATTTTAAATCCATCAGCTTGTACTCGGTCAAGAATATTATAGACCGCTTGAGCATTTTTAGATGTAACATCTTTCTTCAACCATAATGCATAAGCTTTTCCTTCCTTAACTTCCAATGTGAGTTTATTTATTTCCATTTTGAGTCTATTCACTTCAGCTTCGCAATCCCGGACCTTTGTTTTCCAAAAGTTTATTTGACTTCTTTCAGCAACTAGATTTTTGGCAAGGCTTTCATTCTTTGCAATTTCTGCTTTAAAATTATCTTCGGCTTCTAAAGTTTTAGAAGACAAAAGTTCGAGACGAGCCTGCGCTTCATTAGCTTTGTTAGAAGCTATCTCTAATTGAGTTTGCGTTTCTTTAGTCTTCAGAGAAGCTTCCTCGAAATTTTTGTTGAGATTTTCAATCCTGGAATTGGCTGCACCAAGTTCACCCTCAGCTTTGACAGACCTTGCGGTCGCTTCATTAAATTTCTTCTCAAAACCTGGAATCACAACAACAACTTAAACAGTGCGGGAAAGATAACAAATTGAAGTATACAGTAAATGAGATACCTCCAGCGAGGGATTTGAACTCTGCCTCTTTGTGACCTGTAAGTTCCAATAAATACTTATATCGTGATTCTATTCTATTACGCCTCCACTTCATCAAATCATAGTTATCAACAAGATCATTAAACCTTGACTTGACATCCACGATCTCATTATTAACTTTTCTTACATGATCTTCCAATTGTGTAATCCTACCCCGCATCTTAAACAAGACTTTTGGATCCCCCGCTCCCATGGAGTAATTCAGAAAGCAAGAAAGAAATTATTAAAAGAATTTCATAAGGCAGAAAAGTTTAAACCTTGATTCTGAAAGTCTTGTAGTTGTTGACGAAGATTATCGTTTTCCCGTTGTAAATCCAGAGCATTATTTTCCTTAGCTTTATAGTGAGATTCCATCATGATGGACCGAGCTTTATAAAATTTGAATGCAGTGAATACAACATTGTAACCCTGTGCAACCTATAAAACCAAAGTTATAAATAAGCTAAAAAGTAGAGAAGGGCAAAAGAAATGAAAATGACAAGAATACATGTGCAAGAGCTTGCTGCGGGAATAAATATAGTTGCCACTATGCAAGAGCTAGAGTCTCTTCCAAAGAAGAAGAAGGATTCGTGGGAAAGGATGGCTCAACTATATCATCATCAGAAAACCAAGCCTCTTTAGCTTCTTCAAATGGTACGATCCCCATGGATAGCCGCAACCGAGAAACCAAAACACTGTCTGACTTCACCGATAAAGCAGTACTTGTAACAGACAAAAAATCCTTAGATAAAAACCACTAGAAGGCTTCCTTTTCGTTTCCTAAGAGACTTAAGTCATCTATGATCCCCTTGCCTTTGTCAGCTTGCGGGATTTCTCTATTTGGTTCAGATGTTCCCACAACGATAGTATTGCCAGCAAGATTAGAAGATGTTATTGCTAAGGTACTTACGGGAACGCTCCCTACAACATGAACACCCGAAGACCCATTTACTCCCGTAACAGTAGTATCGACTACGGGATTAAGAGAAATCGATGCTACGATACTTGTTGGAACGCAACATAAGTGTCTGAAGATACATCTAACCCCGTAGTCACTGTGTTGACAGCGGAATTAAGAAAAGACGTTATTGTAGTAGTTGCAGGGATACCTTCTGCAACATGAACGTTCGAAGACCCAATTAATCCCGCAGTAGGGGAATATCTTCAACAACTGGATCATCTTGACTAGGGAGATCCGCTCTTTCAACAACAACACCTACATTAACAGGATCATCCAGGATAGGGTGATCCGTTTCTTCGATGGAGCCCTCTTCATGAGAGGTCACTTCAATCGCAAAATCAACAGGAAGAGGAGAAATTTGTTGATAAAAGTAAGAAGTATCCATCATAATATCAAGTGAAGGATTAGCAGCGGCTTCTGCAACCTTTTCTACGGCACCCACTGTTGGGATTTTCTCTGCCGCAATGGATTTTACCGCAGGTACAAAATTAAATATTGAAGGGAGAACGACATCCTCATCCTCTTGAATTCCTGCGGCAGAACTTCTGCTATCTTTAATTTCACCTTATTCTGTATCGGAAGGGGTTCGGGATACTCTCTTCAATCTTCTACGGCTCTTCACTACGGGAACCGTGGCTTCTGCAGAAACCACAACTTTACGCTTTCTTCCAGCATCACCTTCTTGCACACCTTCGTTAATCCGCAGCACAGCTAGCGGTTCAACTTCTACTACATTTGGCAATTCATCCAAAGGCTCAACAGGCGATTCAGCCTACAGAAATAAAAAACAAAAGAGAATATTATCCAAGCAAAGAAAATACAGGCCATGCAAAAAAGAAATATAAGAAACTATACGTACCTCATAATCAAACTTGTAATCAGAGAAATTTTACTTCCAGGTACAATAACCTGGAAAGCGGCTAAGAATGTCTTTAACTTCATTACTAGGAAGGAACCCATATATCTAAGGACCTTCAATCACCAGAGGAGTTCGGTACCATTTAAAATCATGATCTAACCAAATTCTTTATTTTAAGGGAGACTCTGTACGAGGGACACATCTTAGTTTGGAACCATCAATCTCATGGAGCTGGCGAAATCCCGAACCAAGTCTACGGCCAGGAATTACGCTACATTTCACGTAATTTCTAGAAGAAATACTATCTGCATATGTGGCATGAAAGTATTGAACCGTATAATATTCATGTTCTGTGGGGTTAGGAGTATAGCAAGTAAAATGAGTCAACACATGAGTCCGCAAGCTACACTCATCCAGGACCCACCACCAATTTCCATTATATTGAACAATGGACCGAGCACGGCCATGAGGAGATTGGTGACGGGACGCAAGAACCTCAAATTGGAAGGGGAATTCACATGAGTACAGAGGAAGACGAAGACCAGCTTCTAGCGCTCATGCAGAGATCAATAATTGATGGTAGGGACAAGTTCTATTTTTGCTTATGGTTTATTTATTCTGTAATAGGAAAAAAAAGACTGACAGAACCATATAGGTGCTTGTTGCATCATTTGTGTGCAGAGGCACCTAAGACAAAAGCTTTGATACAGAGTAAAGAAAAACACATGAAGGCACTTGTTGCTTGTCCATTTTGGCGTCTCTTCAAACCGTTCTTCGATGGTACGCTGCAAGAAGAAAAATTAAAGAAAAAGACCAGAGCAATTCAGATGATCTTAGGGTCATTTTATAAAAGTATCAAGCGTCAGAAACCAGATTGTTTCAAGTTGATGAGAGCAAGGAATATGATACTGCAGACAACACCTGAACAGTTTGCTGTCATTTTTGGTCTACAAATGATGAAGAATGTAGATATACCCAAAGATGTTGAGCTGAAGAAAAAGGTGAACATGTTTGCGGTCGAGTATTTTAAAGGAGATAAGAAGATAAGGAAAACTGATATTATCAGAGCTATGATGGAAACTGCAGCAGATGAAACCAAAGATGAAGACTTCGTCAAGCTATTCATACTTTATCTCTTGGTTTCGATATTTGTCCCAAACAAAGGTGAGCAGAATCTGACTTCAAAATACTTGTACCAAGTATTTGAGATGAATTAAAGATGAAGAAGTTGATGATGTATCGGGTTGCGTCATTTACCCATTGGTAAGTTAATTTTTGTATCTTTTGATTCATAAATTGTTTGTTTTTTATTTTTCCCGAGTTTGATTACTAATTTGAATGTTGTTTTGTGTATTGTTTTTTTCAGTATTGGGTTACCGAGATGTCAAACATCACATTGAGACAAGATGGGAACGAGATGTATGTAAGGTTCACTAGATGGAACCTATATGAAATAAGCAAGGAAGTGGTGAATAATTTTGATGATCTTAGCAATAAACAAGAAATTTTCTTAAAGGTAAAAGCAACAACAGTTCTTGTTTGTTTATAATTTTTATGTCTGAGAATTAAAAATTTCAATCATTTATTTGCTTGCACCTTATTCCAGATGAAAAGAAATGATGGAACCAAAAAAAGGTTCCATAGTTTATTTAATTCCAACTTATTAATCATAACTTTTCTTGTGTTCCGCAGATGAATGTGGGTTACCTCCAGGGATCCTTCTTGCTTCCATATAATGAACAAGAAATACGCTTGGTCTAGCGTATAGAGGAAGAGGAAATTCATGTTGAAGAGTACATAGATGGTGAACTGCAGGTTGGTGATGGAAATGAAGAGGATAATGCAAGTGAAGAGATTGTTGGTGAAAGAAATGAATAGAGTGTTGGTGATAGAAATGAAGAGAGTATTGGAACTGGAAATGAAGATACCACTTACAAGGAAAAATATAAGTGGGCGATAATTTTGATTGGAAAACTTACAAGCGTTGGTAACAATGGGCTTTCGGAAAAGATCAATCAATTCTTGTAAAATATGATGCTGAAGATAAGTTACAACCAGTGAGGAAGACTTATGAGAGACAGAAACGTAAGAGAGATGAAAAAAAAAGAGTTTCAAACAGTGAACAAGATGTGGAGGTGATATGTTAAATCTTAGATGAGTTAAATATGGTATTGTTTATTTGTGTGTGTTAAATAAATAATATTGTTGGATTAATGGTAGTATTTAACATATGTTAAATATCGCAGGAATTGATAACCAAAGCTATACATATTGTCGATGAAATGATAGAACAAGATGCTGGTAATGTTGAGGTTGAAGAAGATAGTGAACAAAAGTCTGACAATGATGAGGTGATAATTTACTTTACTTTGATTTGATTTGATTTGTTTGTTGTCATTGAATCTAATTTTTTTGAAATCAATAAATCTTGCAGGTAATGAATATGCCTGAAGAAACAGAACAACATGATGCAGTGGAACCTGAAAAGGTTTCAGCTCATGAAGAAGTTCAGATTCAACATGATACAGTGGAACCTGAAAAGGTTTCAGCTCATGAAGAATTTCAGATTCAACATGATACAGTGGAACCTGAAAAGGTTTCAGCTCATGAAGAAGTTCAGATTCAAGGTTTAAATGAAGATTTGGAGGATTCTTTGTTGGAACCAGAAAAGTTTTCATCAACTGAAGGAAAAGTTCAGGAGCAGCAGGTGTTGAAACCAGAAAAGGTTTCATCAAATGAAGGATAAGTTCAGGATCAAGAGGTGATGGAACCATAAAAGGTTGCATCATCTGAAGGCAAAACTCAGCAACTGATTGAAGAGGTTTCAGAGTTAACTCCGAACACAATTGAAGAATTGGAGGTGGCTTAGAAAGTAGAATCTGAAATCAAAGGGAAGCAAGCCAAAGATAATGTAATAGAAGAAGTTTTGGAGATAACTCCAAACACAGCTGAAGATATCAAGGTGGCTGAACAAGTTGAATATTCTTTGTCGAAGACTAAGTTGAGGAGTGTAATATAAGAAGTTTTTGAATTGACTCCAGACACAATAGAAGATATCAAGGTGGCTGAGCAAGTAGAATTGAAAGCCAAGAAAATTTCTTCATCAAAGACAGAGATACAGATTGAAGTGTCAACTCAAAGCCAGGGTTCAATTGATGAAACTATTCTTCAGCAAATGGAAGATGAATATGCAAACAAGACTTCTACATCAAAGCCAGAAAGTAAAGGCATGTGCCACTACTCATTCATAAACATGGAAAATGATGTAATTGCTTTAGAAGATGATGTGCCTCATTTCGAGGTTGGATTAACGAAAACTGACAATGACAAAGAAGATAGTGAAGACGTCAGTCCCGAACAAAAAATGAGTAACATAATCTCAAGGATGAGAAAAAAACAAAAGAAGCATGCAAGCACCTGTTAAGATGAAGGATTATACACCTGGAGAAGCTAAGAAGAAGAAAAGAAACAAGAGTCGTTGTGTGAGCATAAAGCAAATTAGAAAGTTGGAAAACAAACAAAAAGAGAAAAGGGAAGTCAAGTTGAAAGCAGTGGACAACTTAAAAATTATGCAAGTGCTGGACTCAAATCAAAAACCGATTATGTGCAGGTATTTTAAAATGCACAATGAAAGGTAAATGGCATTCATACTATTAAATTTTGGTTTCGTAATTTAAGTGTTGAAAATACATTTGTTTCAGTTTTTTTTCTTCTTCTTTAATCTTTAATTTGTTTTTTCAACAATTTAACAACAGTGACATGGGTTGGGATAAAAATGATCTGGGGTTGTACATTACAGGAAGGAATATGAACACCTTGGTAAGAAAGGGTGACATTGCAGGAGATATGATTGAGTTCTACATGCTCAAATTGTAAAAAAACATATCAAAAGAAATCATGAAACTAGATGGTACTCATAAGTACAAACGGGCAGTTTTCCTAAGCACATATGTCTATGTAAGTTTCCTCTAAATTTTCTTATACAGTCTTTCTGAAACAAAATTAGAATTTGATTTTTGATTTTTTACTGAATTTCAGACGCTGCACTCAATCGAGCAAAATTGTTGCACTGCAATTGAAGCTTTCATTGACAAAATGGATTACAGTCCAGAATTTGAATTTGTTCCACTCCTAACAAAACTTAGTGAAAAGTCATATCACTGGACATTGTTAGTTTTTGATAATGAGACTGGAGAATTCTCTCACTACAACTCCATGGATTCCACTGAAGATGAATGCAACAAAAGTGATGAAAGCATGAAAGAAAGAATGGTGTCAGCATTCAAACAACATGTTGCAAAGCTCTTCCTAGACCCGGCAAGTCAAACAAAAGAATTTGTTTTGAACACCCCTTTGTGATGTCAACAAGATGTGTAAGTACTTTTAAAAGAACTTGTGATATCTTCATTTCAATCATTTTTTGTTTTATTTTTAATTTAAAGATCTTGTTTTGTTAATTTCAGGAATGATTGCGGACTTCATGTTTGCTATTACATGAAGAGCCTTTTGAAAGGAAATTTTTCATCCGAAGAGCATATAAAACAAAAGGTGCAGAATATGAGGCCAAAGTTGGCATGCAAGATACTCCTTGACAAAGTTGCAGACTATGAGTCCAAAGTTGCAACTGAAAGTTATAATGGAGAAAGACGGGAAAACAAAAGGGTGGAAGAGGACTCTTTGCAACATCCCGGAAGAGGAGTAACATGAAGGTTCAACTATGCAATTGTTTGGTTTCTTTTCAAGTGTGTCTCGTTAATGGTGGCAGAGAAAGAAGACTGATGGTGTGTTAATGGTGGTTGTCTGTTCATGGAAGAGAAGATGCAGTTCATGGTGGTAAAATACAGTGAAACATAGTTTGGGTTAGAATTTGTGAAAAACAAAGGTTGAAACTAAGAACAGTGTTAATCAAGAAGTTTTTGGTAAAATACAATGGTTTTCCGTAAAACATCTTATTCAATGATTTGTAAACATAGGGTAGCTAAGAACAGTCTTTTCATCAATCACTACTCTTAAGTTATAAAATATGTTGTGATATTTTTCTCTTAATCAAGGATGGACATTTTATTCAATGATTTGTTTCATCTTATTACAGGATGATATTTTTCTGTTAACATCTTATTCCAGATGAAAAAACATGATGAAACCAGAAAAGGTTCCATCACTATTTTTGGTTTTCATCTTGTTCAGATGAAAAAACATGATGGAACCAGAAAAAGTTCCATCATTTGTTTTTGTTTCATCTTATCTAGATGAAAAAAAACGATAAAACCAAAAAGGGTTCCATCCCATTTTTTGGTTTCATATTGTTCCAGATGAAAAAACATGATGGAACCATAAAGAGTTCCATCATTTATTTTTTGTTTTATCTTATTCCAGATGAAACAAACGATGAAACCAAAAAGGGTTCCATCAACTTAGAGATGAAAAAACCCTGAAGAATGTGACAAACTATGAAATCTATTTTGGTTCTAACAAATTATAAAAGCCTGCAACTGTGACAAACATGAAAGACCTGGAGCAAGTTAAAATTTTAACTGTAAAAATTATAGAAAAAAAATAAAAAAAATATGTAGATTAAAACATATAGTAGTTTAAACGAAAAATGAAGATGAAAGTCGATGAATTGTTATCAAAATGAATTCAAATCTGTCGCGCAGGGCATGTCCTTCGGTCATGGGCACTCAAAAAATGGCAGCTACCACAAGTTCTCATCTTCTTATTAGGAACTGGACTTGTATTAGGAATTCTCTTTTTCTTCCTTGGACGACCTGATTGTGGTAGAGCATCAGGACCAAGAACAAGAGATTTTGGAGACACAATCGCAGGCTTTTCAACTGTGGGAACATGATTAATTGGTCTTACATAGGATTCACGGTAGAACTTTACTGTAAAGTAGAATTCAACATACTTATACGGGTCTTCTTTATTTAGCATGATACAGCGAATAACGTGGGCACAATGAAAACCGTTGATGCGCCAGCGGTTGCAAGAACATGTTCTTCTTTCCAAATCGACCTTTTGTGTTAATGTCGAATGAACTTCAAACACATATTGCGACGACTTGGTGACACTGTATTCACGACCGTGCACTTTTTTTTGTACAACTCAATTTCAAATTCTGGACATAAAGTTTCTCGCCACTTCAATAATGTTGCACATTCCTCGCGACGTACACCCATTTGATTCATAAGCTTCACTCTGATCTCATCAACCATGATAGCTATAGGCTTCTCTCTATCTTCAACGATCCAACTATTGAAACTCTCAGTAATATTCGAACACAACCTACCATAACGACGACCCGGGAAATAAACACTTTCCCATTTATCAACCGGAGCTCTACTCAGATAATCTTGTAACTTCTGATTTTTGACCTGCAACAAATTCTCCCATTTCTCTGAAAATTTTATATGTGTATTAGCATACACACATTTTTCAAACAACCCAAGCACATAATTGTTATAAACCTTACTGGACTTCGGCAAGTATGTATTGATATTGTTCTTCATATGCCAATAACACCAACCATGAACAGCATCAGGGAATACATTAAGGATTTGATTCACCAAACCACTACCTCGATCACTCAAAAGAGTAAGCTTTTTGCGCAGAGGAGAAAGGACTTGCTTCAAATTCTCCAAAAACCATTTCCAGTTGGCGTCAATCTCCGAAGAACAACAACATAAGCAAAAGGATAGATTTCTGAAAACAGAACAGAAAAATATGTCTCAGCATATAAAAAAAAATAAAACCAATTTAGGTTTCATCAATAAGGTTTCATCTGTTTCAAATAATTATTTTGTAAAAATAGGTTTCACTGATTTTCATCTTGGTTTCATCTGTATAGGATTAAATAACAGACCTATTTATCAACTCAGAAAAAAATAGAATGTTTAAGAAACTTACTCTCATTCCCGGTTAGACCTGTTGCTGCCATGATATGACCAAGGTATTTGCTCTTCAAATGGGTTGTATCAAGGAATAAAAAAGGACGACAGTAATTGAATCCATGAATGCATGCTCCGAAACAGATAAACAATCTCTGAAATTTTTGAGTCCCATTTTCAACTTCCAAAACAACACGAGATCCAGGACTGGTTTCACTCAATTTGTTGGTATACCATTTCAAGTACATAAATGATTTCTCGTTCTCTCCCCATGTAATATTCAATGCATGCCACTTCCCTGCATATGCATAATAACGACTAATGTCAAAGCCATACTCTCTTGTAAACTGATTCATAATATCCTTTGTCTTCTTCTTTGGATTTTGTTTAATCTCTTCAAGAATCAAGCTACTAATTAGTTTCTTTGACAGATGTGGTCTGTTTACAACTCCACCACAACAAGTATGCTTCTATTAACTCCTTGATAATAAAAGGACTACCTTCAACAACATCAATAGAAACAGCATATATATGACATTCACATTTCTCTTCTTCCTTCTTAGAACAACATGCACCAATCCTCAACTTCTCATTCCTTGTCATCTTAAATGAATACCCAGATATTGCATGATATTTCAACAAATCAGAGCGAATTTGTTGAACACCTCCATTTAACACCTGATTGACACCCTGAAAAAGGCCTAACCAATGCGCAGACTTCAACGGTTCTTTAACTTTATTATAGACATTATAATCAACTAAATTTGTAAGTGCTGCGTGCTCAAAAGATATAATTCATAAACTTCGTGGCTTCTCAAATGGTATGATTCCTGAAATTTCTGAACTAAAACTAGAGGACTCATCTCTATGCCTTACATATAAATCAAGAGATGGAAGCTTATTAAACAAAGTAAATAAAGCAACCGATTGAAGATCAAAATCAGAATGATAACCTTTTGCTGATCACAAACTATGTGGAAAATTTCAATAGAAAGAACAGAGAATTCACACCAACTTGAACATATACAACCCTTCAAATCACAAACAGATGCTTGTAGACCAATACGAAAAGATAATGTATCCTCTTTGTGAGATATAACAGCGAGAACAGATTCCATAATCTACAGGAAAAAGTATGAAACAAAAAACAGTTTCACTAGCTGTGAATATAAACAACAAAATCAACAACAAAAAATGAATAAAAAACATCAAAAACATAACAGTTTGATTCCAATAATATACAGGACAAGGTATGAAACCAAAAAAAAATTCACTGTGAATATAAACAACAACAAACAACAAAAAATGAATATTAACATCAACAACATACAAATTCTGATTCCAATAATATACAGGAAAAAATATGAAACAAAAAACAGTTTCACTGGCTGTGAATATAAACAACAACACCAACAACAACATTTGAATAAGAACATCAAAAACATAACAATTTGATTCCAATAATATACAGGACAAGGTATGAAACCAAAAACAATTTCACTAGATGTGAATATAAAAAACAACAAACAACAAAAATTGAATATTAATATCAACAACATAATAAATTCTGATTCCAATAATCTACAAGAAAAAGTATGAAACAAAAAACAGTTTCACTGGCTGTGAATATAAACAACAACATTTGAATAAGAACGTCAAAAACATAACAATTTTGATTCCAATAGATTTGAATAAGAACATCAACAACATAAACATAGAAATCATAAAAACAAATGGATCTGAGTTTCATAATAGACATAAACTCAATTATTCAACAAAAAGAAAAAAAAAACAATTATACCTGAAAGTTGAATTTCAGTTTAAGATGAATGATTGAACTAATACAACAGCTTGAACATAATGAGAATATGATCAAATTGAAAGAATAAAAACTGAAACTTCAGTAGGAATCTTCAAACACCAACAGTTTGAAGTTACAGTTCCTGTTCTTCACTTAAACAGAAACAAAAATGAGTTCGGTTCTTCAAAAGTTTGATAATCAAATAACAACCAAAATCAATGAATCGAAAATTAAAATACAATCAAAATCATAATAAGAAAACCAAAATAAAGTAAAATCAAAATGAAACTTACCTGATGAAATACAATTGAAGCTAGAGTTTCTGTTCTTCACTTAAACAGCAACGAAAACGAACTCGGTTCTTCAATAATCAATGGATTTTGGAGAAGATATGTTTCAAATTGAAACCCTAGCCGAAACTCTGTTCTTAGCTACCCTCTGAATCAGATTCTCCAAATTTGATTTAGCCGATTTCCTCTCACCAAAACTAAGATTTGATTTTAACATTTATTTCCATTTAAAAACTTATAGATTATATAGGAAGGACAACTCGGGTATATTGAAATAACTAAAAACTAAATCTAATCATTATTAAGGGAAATGGAGTTTTAATTTTATTTTTAATTAAAATGATTTTGTTTATAAAAAGTAATATGAGAGAGTTTTTTATATGGAAAGTTTGTTCACCTTGGTTTTCTATACCAAGTTATGATATATTAATGAATATACAAATACAGATTACTTTATATCTTAATTTATATTTATTAATTTTTTATTTTATATATACTTAATATTTTATTTAATTTTTTAAAATTTAATAAATAAAATTCAATTGGACTAAAATACTGTATTTTATCCGGATAAAACCTCTGAAACAGCTACCAGGATATCTCAAAAGTCGGCTTCAACGAAGAGAATGGCTAAACATACTACCAATTCGTTGATTGGCTACTAACGTGGTGGTAGTACATATATTGAATTTTTGATTGGCATAACAACAACTAGTTAGTGGATGGGGTACACGTGATCTTCATGGGAATTTAAAGTTCCACTCTACACGTATTTGGAACTATGAAAGCTAGCTCAATTTTGTAGTGTGAAGAAGTCTATCAAACATTGATGGTTTAGGAAGAAGATTAATTTCAGTGGAGCCCAACCAAAATTCTAGCCAATGCATAAGAGTAAAGGCCTTTCATATCTTACAAAATGAAACATCTTGTCAAAGTTTTCAATTCATTTTAAAGAAAGCATGAGAGTTGTTGAAAAATATTATTTATCCATTACTAATGTTGCCGTAATTGGTATTAAAATTGAGCTGGGTATCATTTCTAAATGGAAAGAGAATTTTTGGATAAAGAAGAAAGTCTAAGCATATACAAGGGAGTCGGCACAATCAACAGGGGGTTCAGTTAATTTTTACGTCCGGAGCTGAGCAGTAGTCTAGTTAGGGTTACTTTTAGTTATCCTCTTTGTTTTAGTTCTTCCTTTCTGTTTGTAATAATGGAAAGATAGTCCTTTCTAATGGGATCGAAGATGAAGCTGATTTTGATATTTTCTAATAAATTATTATTTTGGATGTAATTATTTTATTAACCTTTTTTCATATTAACCTTTGATTTTTAGTAGTCTTCAGCTACTGATATTTAATAAACGAAAAAAGTTATACCATTTTGATTTATAACAAAGGTTGTACTATTTGTTTTAACCGTAGACATAAAATTGGTTTCGATATTGTCTTGAATTATTATATGAATATTTACTAGAGATTGTTTGAGAATTTTATATGGTTTAATTGGTGGAATCCATAAGCCTTAGTTTTCTCATAATAGTTTATTTTATATTATTTAGTAATTTTTAATATTTTTTTAATTTATTTCATTTTATCTTTTAGTACATAATTTGTTTAATAGTTAGAGATAATACGATCAATCCTAGTGGACGATCCCGTATTTGCCGCTTCTACTTTGTAGACGTCGTGCGATTATGGCTACAGGTTTTTGACCTATCAACTTTTGGCGTCGTTGTCGGGGATTGAAAATTATTATTTATGGTTATTTACTAATTTTTGTGTTAATTAGGCTAATTAGGATTTTATTTTATTTTTCTTTTTAGATTTTACGTGGGTATCTCTTTATTTTTGGTTTGCATGTTAAATTTTGCATTTATTGTGGAATAAAATTTTCCTACTAAAAAGGTAAATAGGATTCCCCAATTTTTATTATTCTTTTATATTTTCATTAATTATTTTTGTTTCTAGAAACATTTTTATTAGGATTTCTTTTAGCTCTTTGTTTATTAATTTTAATTTTTTTATTATAAAAAAATTAAAAACACGTGCACACACCAATTGCATTGTCAGACTACCGAGTTTAGGAAAACCCATGGAAAAGTAAGTTGAACCCGTGTCGTGGGCCTTATGGGATTTACCAGCTGAAATTCCACAAGCCTTAGCCTCGTACCTTTGACCAGGCATTGACTATAGCTATATTTTTCTAAGGTAACATGAGCTTACCTATTTTTAGTCAACCTTGCATTTGCAATTGCACCAAAACAAAAAAATATCGAATTGGTATTATGAGGACCAATACAATGATTATCGATCCGAATTTTAAATTGGACATTATCCATACGATGACCATAGTGTGGATAGTACTTAGGACCACTACCAACCTTCTGAAGGTTATGGTTCATACCATAGTGATCCCAATTATAATTCGCACGATCACCAGTTGTACGAACGGGTAAATGAGCAATATTATACAGAGCAAAATGTTAGTTCTCCATCTTTAGAAGATGCCCTCAGGCATTACATGGAAACTTTACAAATTCTTAATGCTTCGTATGCTTCTTTCAATAATAAACTCAATCAATTTTCTGAAACTGAACGGAAGCGTGACTTAAAAAGGACATAAAGACTTGCATCTTTAAGTACCGCTCTTAGTAAACTAAATACATGTTTAGATGAAATTGAAGAAGCAGAAGAACGGTTAGCTACTAATATTGCTCAAAATGAACTTAATTGCCAATTTACCCTTGACAATAATGATAATTATTCACCTATTCAAGAGGACTAGGTTAGAATAAAAGAAACTACTTGTTTAGATAAGGTTCAACCATCTTCATATTATTATGATGATGAGGATAGTATTGAGAAGAATTTGAAATACGTATTCATAATGACGAGGAAATTTTATAGCGATTGAGCTTCATGATAATAATTATGTGTTTAGTTCCTATCCTAGTAATGTTGATGATTATTTACATATTTAAGAGGAAAATGATTTAACTAGAGATATCGTTGTTATAGACGGTGAAATATTTCCTTGTTATTATGAAAAAGATGATGGTTTAGAGGAACGAGTTTATCCCGAGACTAGTGTTTTAGAGTCCAACGATTCAAAAATCATAGTCCCTGTCAAAGATGATAGACTCGTAGATATTTTAAATATGAGTGAGGATGCAGCACCTATATAACCTAGAAGAAACAATTGGCCATTTTCAGGATTCTGACGATCTAGAAATTAGGGAAATTCCGGTTAGTCTATCCAAGGACACTGAAAATTCTAAGTTTAGGGGTGATTATCATTCTCCCTGTGCTTTACCTTTGACTCCTAAAAAGATCCCTCACTTGAGACTTGATATATATTTATTGCCTCTACCATTTTACAAGATCATCTTCATATACGTTTTCCCGAACCTAATCATGTCCAGAAGGAAATTCAGGTATTAGAAACCCATCATCATGTTGATGTGGTTTACCTATGAAAAAATACCATAATTGACTTTGTTGTCCCACCAAAATTTTATTTACCAAATATGGGAATATATGAATTTCAAATGTGTCAGATATTGAATATTGGAGCTAAGCCTAAATATTTTATAAAATCTGAATCGACACATTTTTTTAAGAATGACCACCGCTTTCATATAATTCATTGTGGTCAACTTTGTGAGTCAAATTCGATTGACTTTAAGGATCCGCAATTATTTCGATTATTGTCATATGATTCGTAAGTTGTGACTAATCCTTTCTTGGTCTGGCTGAAGATTTTAAACTTAGCGTTCTATGGGAGGCAAACCATATGCTTTTGGTAAACGATACTGGTAATATCTTTCCTTATCTCTTTTATTTTTTTTTTATTATTATTTTCTCTTTGTTCATGCTTTCATTCATTTATCTTTAGAACATCGAGGACAATGTTCAACTTAAGTTTGGGGGTAAGGGAGAAATATTTAAAAAATTTAGTTGTGCCAAAAACTTCAAAATTTAAAAACTTGTGAACAATTCAGGATGACACTAACCATTCTAGGTAAATGGAAAAAAAATTCTTGTCTATAGGAATCGGTGTGCCCAGCTTCATAAAAGGACAAAGTTCAGGTGTTGAAATAACATGATAGGTGTCACCATATCTCGGAGTCGTCATGATATCACGTTTTGTTTTTATTTTTACAACCTTATGTATTTATCTAAGTGATTTGGTGGGACACTAGTATCACCTTGTTGTCGCCAGGATGAAGTAGAATGATTGAGATCAAGCCCCATTATTTTAATTGAGCTTAACCAATGAAAAAAAAATTGACACTTGGATAGCAATATGTGTGTGTTTACCCTGTCTCCGTCGCCTAAGCAAGCGTGGAACGCAGGATCCATGGGAACCATCATGTAATCTGCTGACAAAGAGCATGCGCTTAGATTCAAAAGATCTAATCATGTTGTCGAAAAATAAAAAAAAATAAAAAATAAAAAACATAAAAACATAAAAACATAAAAACATAAAAAAAAAGTAAAAAATAATTGTATATATTCAATAAATTGACCGTTGGGGCCCTTGTATATACCCGCTGCGTTGATACTATAATTAGGTTTCAGACCAGTGGGTGCATATCTCAATTCATCTTGGCATGATGTTCATACAAATATTCTAGGAAACACCGTTCAGCTTAGTCAACATGCACACACTTCTATTTCCATATCCGTGTTTTTAATCTATTCATGTGATTGTGGTTTGTTAGATTCCGAGTATCGTGGTCCATTGTACAACTTTCTGAATAGTGTTTTGTTTTCTTATATATGAATTTTAGTACGCTTGAGTGCAAACTCGCGTACAACAATTGGATTCAAAACAAGGTAATTCCTCCCATAGCCAAAATATTTAGTAGCCAACAAAATATCATGTTTAGTGTCTACCCTCAATCTTTCACAAGTAGCTAGGCTTTGGAGTAAAAATATTTTGTGGATACACCTCTTGTAAACCCTCGCGAGACTAAACCTCGTCCGATAGGAACACCAATGGTTTTAAAGGCTTGTTGCATACGCTAAGTGCAATCGCGATGCCTGTGAAAGTGAGTAGGATTTTTATTTCATTTTTAAATTAGTTTTTATCTTTAGTTTTATTCGAACATTAGTAATATATAGATTTGGGGGTATTTGATGAGCGTATAAACACACATTATTTTACATCTTAATTTATATTTATTAGTTTTCTATTTTACATATATTTAACGTTTTATTTAAGCTTTTAGAATTTATAAATAAAACTCAATTGGACTAAAACATTGTACCCTACCAGGATGAAAACTCCGAAACAGCTATCCCAGATATCTCAAAAGTTGGCTTGAACGAAGAGAACGAATAAACATACTACCAATTCATTGATTGGCTACTAACGTGGTGGTAGTACATATATTGAATTTTTGATTGGCACATAACAACTAGTTAGTGGATGGGGTACAAGTGATCTTCATGGGAATTCAAAGTCCTACTCTACACGTATTTGGAACTCTGAAAGCTAGCTTAACATTGATGATTTAGTAAGAAGATGATTAATTTCAGTGGAGACCTACCAAAATTCTATCCAATGCATAAGAGTAAAAGCCTTTCAGAGCATCCATAGTGGGATGATTAGACCATCCGACTAAAGAGTAAAAATTATACTCTTTATTCCGTCTGAAACGCAACGGTGCGGGAGTAAAATTTGATCGGGTGATTGTCTAAGTTAAAGCTTGGCGTTGGGCGCACGGCTAGATATACGTCTAGTTTTAAGGGCGTACGCCTGTGGAAACGCTTGAGTGGGGAGGACGCTTGATGAACGCTCGATGGGAGGTGTTACCTAAAAGAACGCCTGATGATAGACGCACCCCTAGATGCACGCCCCAGAGACATGCGCTCTCTTAGCCGAACGCCTGATGGGGCGGTATCACAACCATACGCCCGGTCATTTTTTTATATATGCAGCTGGTTCGTGTGTAAAAAAGGACGGGCGCACGCTTAGCCATCCGCTTGAATCATCAGGCGCATCCCTAGCCGAACATGCGTCTCACTTGGCGGACGGCTGGGTGAACGCCTGATGGGGCGGACCAATATATTCCCGTACAGCTCTCTTCTCCTCTCCACAATTTCATTTTCTCCTGAACACTTCATAAACAGACGTAGTCCAATCAACCGCCTACCACTCCACTTGCTAAACCCATTTCTCCCTCCAAATCAAGCTCAACCTCTTTTCAAATTCACAAAAGCTTGGCAGATTTGATACCAACTAATCTAAGTTAGGATTATTTCAAATCAACCAAGGTAATAAACTTAAACTTTGATATACATGTAATTGATTTCATAGGTTTAGATTATGATTTATCATAATATTTTTTTAATTAAATTTGTATATATATGTTTAAAGATTAAACATATGATTATGAAATAGACATATTAGGTTTTAGAAATTGTAATTTTGGAATTGCGTATATTTCTAGGGTTTATGGATGTTGTAAATTGGGTATAAAAAATTGATGAGAATTTGTTGAATTGAAGTTAGAATTGATTAAGTTGTTGGTTAATTTGAGTTGGGTTGTGGTTAATTTTATGATTAATTGACTTGATTGTCTTTGAAATTTGGGAATTAAGAATGTTTATGTTTTATAGTGAATGTTTATGGAATTATAGAATTAGGGAATTATGATGATTTTTTGTACAATTGATGATTTGATTAGTAGTGGACTATTTTGTGAATCATGAATTTTGTAATTTGGTTGATTTATGTATGTTTGTACATTTGATTATCTAATTAGATAATTAGTTTTGTGATGATGAAATAGTATTTTTTTGGATTTATGGATTAATGTAGGTTTTATATTTTTGCATTGTGAGGATTACTCTTGATTTTGAAACTTGTATGTACCGTTTGCACAGTTGTTGAGCAATGTCACGTCGAGATTCGTTGGTCGAAAAAAGAGGAACAAGAAAGCTAAAACTGTTGAGGATCCAGAAGTAGACCTTACTACTGAAGAAATGGTCGATGTCCAGGATTGGCGAACTATACTGTTGTGGAAGATGCTCAGGTTCACTCATCGACGAATATTACATATTCAATCGATTTAAAATTCAAGTATTTACAGCGTGGTTCCCTCAAATCGGTCGTTCAAACCTATACAGATATTACTAAACACAACCCTAAGGTTAAATACATTATTGAAAAGGCAGAATGGGACCGTTTATTGACCATGGATGTAGTAGATTCGTCACATGCATTTATTGACTACCTTGTTGAGCGTTTTTGGGATACCACAAACACTTTTCACTTCTCCTTTGGTGAGATTGGGTTCACACCGCTTGATTGGGTCATGTTGACAGAATTAAGTATTGGTATTGGTAGTGGTATTCCGTATGACTCGGCGAAGTACCAATTTGAATATGTCCGGGCGCATGTTTTTCCAGAAATTAAAGATAGTGAAGTTTGTAAAAGAGAACATATTCCCACCCAGTGGGTTTCATATGCAATTATAGTTGCATTTTTGTGCACATATTTTTAGCCAGGAACCTTGGTTGCGGCTAACGATGATAGCATACTTGTTGAGAGAGTGGTCAAAGCCTTTTGTATGTATGTTTTGGGACAATATTTCTTTTCCAATGCAAAAAACTATATTGATGCTGGATGGTTAGCTGCTTTTGAGGATCTAAATGCAGTTGGCAATTATGACTGGGGTAATGCTGCTTTTGCGAAGTTATATTCCGGACTCGTCGCATCTAGCAGGGGACAAAAGTCACTAGCCGGACCGTTCCAAATATTGGAGGTAAATTTCTTAGTCTTATTTATATTTCTTTTAAGTGTTTATTTATTGCTAATTTATTTATTTTGTTGGTTGTCTTCACATTCTAGTTTTGGGGGTACGAATATCTGGGCATATGTCGACCAAAGAACCCAACGAGTGAAAGTGAAGCAGTGTGGCCTAGAAGTTCTCGGTGGGAAGGTACAAGAAGGAAGAGTATTAATATTGTTTGGTCAAGGACTTTTCTTAATCAGTTGACTGTAGACGATGTGACCTGGCAACCGTGGGATTCCGCCATCTTAGTCCTTCATTGGTTTATTTGTTGATAGTTATTTTCTTTTAACAGAATAACGTGTATCTCGGAGAACGGTGTTGGGGGAAAAACCGTTGTACATGGGGCTTTCCCAGCAACCCGCCTACTCGTATTAGCAACCTGAACAATGACGAAGCTAACGAGATGAGGGAAAACAAAGTGGTCCCTTCAAATCAATTAGTGCATGTTGTTACATATGATTTGTATATGGAGTATTAAAGACATGTAACTAACTTGCATAAATATGCCACCAAAGTCGATTGGGAGGTTGAAACATACGGGTATGTTGGTGACCGTATTAAACACAACTTCCAAGAACCTGATGAACATGTACCCATTCCGCCTCAACAACAATTGTCATACGTAAGTATACAACAAACCACTGTTTTTTTTAGTATATAAAAATGGGTGAGAATGTGATTAATTTTTTTCATAACAGGTCGAAGCTTATGGCTTGGTTCAACAATATGCTGATTTTACGCAAGAGTTTTGTAAGTTTACGTTAAATGAAACGAATGAGAGGATGGATTTTATCATGGAAAAAGATGAAGAAATACGGGGTCAACAAACTCACATCAACAATTTGGAGTTACAGCTGGCCCATTTTCGTCAACAACAACCACCCATTGGGTTTGGCAATTTTTTTCAAACTTTGCCACCACAAATGTGGAATACCATGGGTCAGGGATCATCATCAACAATGCAATCAAGTAACTACACATCCAAATCATCATTGCCTCCATTTATGCCCCCGCGTTCGGCGCCCGGGAATCAAGATACAGATGGGTAGTCTTTCATTTGCATTGTATTGTCATTTGAACAAACATTTTTTTTCTTTGATATATCTTTTGTATGATTTGAATTGTCATTTCAAAAGACTTTTCTTACATTTGCATTATTTTTTAACTGCTTTGTGTTGTCATCTCCAGAGATATTTTTAATCTTTGCTTTGTCCTTTATATCTGCTTTGTATTATCATTTCAAAAAGATATTTAATTTTTCCTTTGTCGTTTTTTCTGTTTGGTGAGTTTAGGTCTACTTTTTAGCTCTTGTATAATCAATATGCTTACTACGTTGTAAGGAATAAATTAACGGAAGTATCATAAATAACCAATATCACTTATTCAGAACAGCAATACATCAATAGATGTTAAGATATCTCATGTTCGCAGGAGTCGCGGTTGCACTAAGCACGTGCAACATGCCTTTAAACCATTAGGTGGCCCCAACATACATGTTATGTCTCGTGAGGGTTTACGAAGAGATATACCCACAAAACCTATAATATAACCTTCAACGGGTGGTATGACGATCTAAACATCTTCCAAGAACAATCAACACAAAAGGATTGTATTTTTCCATCACCCTTAGGATCTCGAAATGAGGTTGGTACATGAAATATGAACCTTTCCATTTTCTCCATTCCTCCAGAGATATGGCAACAACTTCATCATCAGTTTCATTCCTAATTCTTCTTTCATTCACCTTAGCGGTTAAAGTTGAAAAATATAGTACTGCCCTACCTATTTCCTGAAATCGACAAAAAATGCCTGCTCTGTTCCGGTTATTGGGGTTACTTCTTTCATTACAAAAGTTAGCATGGATATGTTCTAACCATTCCATGCTCATTGAACCATTCATCCAACGTTCATGACCCCTTGCTGGATAATATAATACTATGTTTCGACAAAGGGATAAATCTTCCTCTATGATAAAATTCTCTGCATTAATACTAAATTTTTTGTAAGCCATAATTATGAAAATGAGAGATTTGTATTAGGTTATTTGAAATGTGAAAGGTATGGTTTCGAAATGGGAACGAAAGGGTATAAATTCATTTATAGGTATATCCAAATACAAACCAAAATATAGTCGTTGATCAACGGTAACAAATCTCAACAGCTATTGTGTAGGCGCTCGCTTAGAATAACGGCCCATATTTAATAGTTAGAGATAATACGATCAATCCTCGTGGATGATCCCATATTTAACGTTTCTACTTTGTAGACGTCGTTCGATTGCGACTATAGGTTTTTGGCCTATAATATATAAGTGTTACAAAGTGGTTTGTCACATCTATTTTTATTATATATGACTTTAACATTCAGTTTAAAGATTTTAAATTGGACGTTATCACGATTATAAAAATTCACTTCAAGAAAAACGGGTTTAAGCGACATGTCGTTTCAAGTCGCTTAAAGCCCCTTTTAAGTCGCTATAACCGTTATAGCAACTTAAAGTGGCACTCGCTCCCGTTGTTGCAAAAAGCTCGCTTTGTAAAAGTCTAGAGCGGCCAGGAAGTCGCTCTAGTAATCAACCAACTTACCTAAAGCGAGTACCCTTCTTATTGCTTCAGAGCTAGACCAACCACCAGGGACCAAGTAAAATTGTTATCGCTTAATATCTAGACCAACCAATATAGCAAGTAAAATACCAATCGCTCCAGATAGACCAACCATCCTAACGCAAGTAAAATACCTAGTTGATAGATACATGGAACAACTCGGCCTGAAATTGCTTAGTTAAGGTTTTAGGCGACCAAGTAATTTTGCTCGCTAAAAGCGATTTCTTATTTTGATTGGCATGAAGTTGGTTGCTTAAGTTTTTAAGATACCAAATTTTATCACTCTCTAAAAGCCATTTGTGATTTAGGAGCTATTAAAAAACTTAGTTAATATATACATGGAACAACTTAGCCTGAAGTTAGTTGCTTAGATGTTTAAGCTATCAAATTGTTTTTCTCGCTAAAAGCGATGAAGTTAGTTGCTTAAGTTTTTAAACTGGCTTGAAATTAGTTGCTCAAGTTTTTAAACTGCCAAATTTTTGTTCTTGAGTTTTTAAGCTGGCCTGAAGTTGGTCGCTTAAGTTTTTAAGCTGCCAAATTTTTGTGCTCGCTATTCTGATTTAGAAAATCCCAAACTAAAATTAAAATTAAAATTAAAATTAAAATTAAAATTAATACCGAACAAATTATGAACCAAATTAAAAATTAAATTAAATTTATTGTATCACATAATTTAATTTATGTCATTTATTAAAAAAATTACACTCTTTACATGAAAGGAAAAAAGAAATACTATCTAATCATTTCTTTTTCTCCATCTGGGTAGAGCTGGCTGACAGCCCGGATCTTTACTTAACTAAGCTTCCCACTAAGAAAATGATTGGATCCAAGATTTTTAAAGGACCACGTTCAACTGCAGTGAGGTCTCTCCAGCTTGAGTGTTCTCTGCAACAGCAATAACAGCAATAATGGTCAGATTGCACTATAACGTGACACATCCATTTGGAAATTAATTCTACAGTAAGAAAAATCCAGGGAAAACATGGATAATACTAATATGACAGATATAAATGAACATAGTTACAAGTTCCTAACTCAGATGGCAATAATCCAAATATCTTGTTCTTTGTCTCTAGAGAGATCAATACACTTAATATAGCAACCAGCCTCACTTTGATGTCATTATCACTCCAGAGTGTTCGTCATATTCACCGAAGTACCACTTCTGATCCATTGACAAAGTTTTCTTCCCATCACCTAGAATATGTTCACCAGGAAGATTTAGAACTTGTTAGATTTAGTAACACCAAACGAAAATAAAAATCCAAAGTGACATTCGGATAAAAGAAAACTTGCAACTCAATTGATTTGACAGGAACATTAAAAAACACCGTAAGGTCATATGACCTACGAAAAACAGCAACACTAAGAAGTGAACGACATTATCAATACAAAGTCTAAGGAGGCTTACTCGTTATCTTCAGGTAAATTCCCATCTCCAGTTTAATTTGCATCCCCTTCTTTAGGGTTGAATAGTTCCTTAGCTTCTCTTCGAGCTTTCAGCCTCCCAAGTCAAACTGCAGCGGCTTGTTCAATTGATACTTCTTCAGCTGTCCTGATTTTACTTATATTGTACAAAGAGAAGAGGCAAAAAGAGTTAAAATAAGCAACATTTAAAATAAAACGAAATTTTTAGATTGTCGTACACTAACCCGTAATCATCTTGCAGACCAACATAATTAACGTAACTGTATCCCAAAATAAGCCATGCATCAACATTTTGTATCCCAAAAAAATCCCTGCATCATCTTGCAGCTCTGCTCATCCTAACATGTATACAGAAGTTTATTGATCAGTACGCAAATCAAAGGAGAAAATCATCTGTTGAAAACGAATCTTAATCCAGCGTCGAACAATATATAATATGAGAAAAATTTGAAGAAGTAGATTACTAGCCAAGGCTTTAGACACGGTGGGTGAAAGAAGTGCTTGCAAGGTAATTCCTGCATCTTATCATCAATAACCAATTCCTCTTGACAAACAGAGCACTTTGTGTGACTTTCCCGCCTCGTCAATATTTCCTTTGTTACAGTGATTATGGGAAGCTTCTTGACCACTTCTTTACTAGCGGGTGGTGGTCTTTGAGGTCCAGCACCAATCACCTATGTAGTAATCACAAACAGGGGATCAAATGACACGTTCCATCGGCATACAAACATATACATAAAAATGAAAATAACGGAATACTTACGTAATACATAGTAGCCCTTTAATCTCCAAACAATAAAATCAAAGTCAACGGTGGAAATGATCTGCGTTACTCTTACAATATGCGAATGAAATTCAAACATTATGAGATGAAGATATAAAATACCTGAAGTGAAGCTTCAATTGCAGCATCCAGGTCCTGAAATCCTTCGCCCAATTGCATGTTATTATCCAAACCCTCCATTAGTGCAGAAGCAGCTTCCGTTGTGTTAAAGTTCTCCCTTGCTCTTTGAGAAATTCATGCTCCTGCTGCAATAACATTAAGAAAATCTTGCGCCAATAGCCATTGAGGTATTTCTGGCTCCGCATCCACCATAAAATGCCCTTCAAAAAGATACCTTGATGGACCTGTTTGATCAAACACAATCCGACTTAATCTTAAATTCATCGGTACAATAAGTCTCATGAGAATTTTCCTACAACATGAAAATGAGTAACAACTGTTAAGAAGGTTAAGTGCAATATATACCTCCATTGGATTCTGAAACCTCTGGATGATTCTTTCTCATGCAAATGTTCACGAGCTCTAGCAATACAAGATTTCAATTGTGGCCTTTCAGAAGATTCAGTAACAAGACGCTCGACTTGTTCAAAAAGTTCTTTACCGGCAAACCAGAACCCAAGTGTTGTATATCGTGTCTGTAAAACTGTAGCAACACGACAAACCACAGTATATATCTGCAAATGCAAGTAATAGAAAAACGTCAATTTACCTTTTAAATCAAAATTTCAACTCAACAAAAGAAAAATGGAAACCGTAGGGTTGATGAAGACGAAATATTATTAGAAAAACAAACAAACCCTTGTAAAAAATCAGAGTTATTGAAAGAAAAATCTTGCAAAATTAGTAAACTTTAGATCTAAAAGAGATGGGTTGTTACCTGTGTTACAAACACCTCCAATTACCAACAAAATCTACAAACACCAAAACCCCTAAATATTAGCGACGAGAAACAAAGCCTAGGTTTATTTTTTCTCAGAAAGTCTAAGCTTGCCGCTGTGAGTTAGGGTTAAGAAAACAGTTAACCTATTAATGAGTGATAGAAAACAGTTCTCTTCCATTAATGAGTGATGAAGATCTAGAGAGAAAGAACAATAACAATACAGTGATTGAAGGGGGCTGCTGTGAGTTAGGGTTAGAGAGATGAACGAAAAAGAGAAAGAGAAAGGGAAAACGGGAAATGGAAAGTAAAGTGAAACGTACGCTTTTTGTATAGATATTTTGAACGGTGGATAAGGTTGGTCATACGGATTGCAAAAATTTTTGGACAGTGGAGATTACGTTTGGGACTCTCATACGGATTGAGAAAAGTGTGTGAATAGTATGTGTGTTTCTTTTTGTGTTAAAACGAGCTCGTGCGTTAGGTTTATTTATCAACCTTTAATATGAAAAAAAATCTAAAGAATAGTAAAAATTATAATGATTGAGGATATTTTTATCGACCTTCGATTATACATAAATTTTGATTTTGAATATGTAAGAATGAATCATAAAAATAAGAAATGAATTCGATAATTGTTATTGAATTTCCACTAGAAAAGAATAAGGGATAAATATAGGGTGCCAAACGCCTTATATGTGATGTCGATCAACCGAATATGGAACAAAGCGGATTTTCTTGTTTATTCCTAGATTAGGGTTCCTATATAGACATTTCGACTAATCAGAGATACGACGAGGCATATTTTAGTCCAAATTGCTAGAGAGGCATATAAATAATAAAATGCAAAGAAGAAAAAACGTTAACCTACTTAGTTCAAAAAAAAACATAATACATTACTCATTCCAGATCTGGTGCGACCTAATATCATCTTGATCTGGAATGAGTAATGTATTATGTAAGCAAAATCTAGAGTTGGATAAATTTTTATTGGAGTTGATTATGTAAGCATATCCAATTAGATCGAACGAATTTTCGAACCAGACGAATTTGTCTTAGAATAAACTTATTAAATTTATAAGCATGTCAAATTAGGTTGAACCCTAAAGCTATCAATGTTCGTCATATTATCCTTAATGACCTCTTCCCCGGTATCCTAACCCTACCGATGTTCGTCATATTATCCTCGATGACCTTTTCCCCTCACCAGAATCCTAAACCTATCGATGTTCGTCATATTATCCTTAATAACCTCTTCCCCTAAGTCAGAATCTTCACCGGTACCCTAATCCTACCGATGTTTTTCATATTATCCTCGATGACCTTTTCCCCTCACCAAAATCCTAAACCTATTAATGTTCGTCATATTATCTTTAACGACCTTTTTTTCTAAGTCATAATCTTCATTGAAACCCTAAGTCTACCGATGTTCGTCATATTATCCTTAATAACCTCTTTCCCTAAGTCATAAATTCACTAGAACCCTAAATCTACTGATGTTCGTCATATTATCCTTAAGTAATGACCTTTTCCACTAAGTCAAAATCTTCACCGGAACCCTAAACTTACATATTTTGTTCATATTATATCCTTAATAACCTTTTTCAGTAAATCGAAATCTTTACCAGAACTTTATCGTCGATAACAATATCCAAATTAATTTATATATATTCTTTAGATTTTGTGTACCGAAGGTTGATAATAAAATTCAATGCACTAGTTCATTTTAGCACAAAGAGAACCACATATGCTTCTCACACACTTGTCTCAATCTGTATGAGAATCCAAAACCAAATCTGTACCCTCCAAAAAAATCCCATGATCCGTATGACTATCCTTATCCACCGTCCAAAATTTCCATTTAAAACTCTAAATGTTTTTTCCCCCTTCATTTTCCTTCTTTTCTTTCTCTCCCTTTCTCGTTCTGCTCTCTAATTCTCCGCCGCTACCAGAACCCTAAACAACAGCTCAACGTTTTCCGAATCAAAGGTAGATCAGTTGATCTACTTCTCTTATTGATCTATTTTTCTCTCTCACCTATTCTCTGATTTTTAAACTCATTTCCCATAAATGGTCTCAGCAAGTATAGATTAGTTGATTCTAAGATCAGTATCTTTTTCGTCTATTATGAACATTCAACTGATTTGAGTGTTTTCTTTCATTTTTAGGGTTTGTGCTAAAAATGGGAACATTTTTAGGGTTTGTGCTAAAAAAAAATTATGTTGGGGTTTCCTTAAAATGTTGAAAAATGTTAACTGATTTAAAGGAATTTCTCAGCGAGATCAGTAGCATGTATGACTGAAGCAAGCTAAAGGGATCAGTTTAAATCACCTTTAAAAGATGTAAGTGTTTTCATTCATTCACTAATGAACAACAATAATTAACTTTCTTAATCTAACCCCTTTGTTTATTTATTTTTTCAATCTGCAGAAGCACATCTTTCAAATAGTCTTGGTGTATCCTATGCACATCTTTCAAATAGTCTTGGTGTATCCTATGTTCAGCTAAGAAATAAATAGCAGTTGAGTAGTTTGTATGAAGAATCATAGTCGATTAGGATCGAACGAGTTTTGGTTAGGGTTTCAAGCATGTAAGTTATTTCGACATACTAAAAATGCTAGGAGAAAAGAAATGTTAAACTGTTTTCTAAGTCTAGGATTTTTGCTTGGCTTTAGATTAATTTGGGGTTTTGGTAAGTATTTAGGTTATCAGTAGTCGACTATTGACATTGTTGAGTTATAATTTGTGGTTTTTCACTAATTTGGTTGTTGGGTTAGATTAAAAGTTTAGGTTCTTTGAAGGTGAGGTGTGCCTCCAGCAGGAGGCAAGCGTCATGATAGTGAGACTTTGTCTTGTAAAATGGGGATTGGGGGTTGTTTGAATCCGGTAGCTAACTGAGGTATGTATGCTTAAGGGAATGAAAGTGAGACTGTCTCATTATGTATAGTGGACATTATTTGCATTCATTGTCATTTTTTTGGTATTTAAGTTAGTTGCTAACTGTTAATACTGTAATTTAACTGGGTACATTATGTGCAGTGGACGTTATTTGTATTCGTTGTTATCTTACTTAGGGAGTGAAAGTGAGACTGTCTCATTATGTGCAGTAGACGTTATTTGCATTCATTGTCATTTTTTGGTCATTTAAGTTGGTTGCTAACTGTGAATACTTAATAAAACTAGGTACTGATGTGAGGTGTGGGATACTGTATGTTCTACTATTTTTTTATTCCTCAGAGCAACAAGATAGATAGGCAGGCATGGTATACCTAATCCGCTAGGCCCGTAGCTGATTCATACTCTGCCTCCGTTTTTTGTTGATTATGTTTGTAAGGATTGATAGGCATGGTTTGATTTGCTTAAGCTCTGCCAGCTTCTTGTATAATTATTTATTAATGAAGATTGTTTATTTCTTTCTTTTTGTTTTTTGATTTTTCCGTGTTATATTATCTAATTTTATTCATGTTCTCTTTATTTTAGGTTCACAAGTTTACTACATTGAAGTTGCACTGGTAGAAGAAACATAAAATTTGTTTAGGATTTATCTTCTTGTTGAATTATTTGAAGTTGTTGGTTGAATGGATGAAAGTTCTTGCATCAAACGCCTTCAGAAGGAATACAGAGCACTTTGTAAAGTATATCCCACAGAAGCAATTTGCCTCTAATTTTTTCTATCATATATTTTTTTCTTCTTTTTCTGGTTTTGTGTCCGAGGTTGCTTACTTTGATATACCTGTCTTTTGATCTTGTAGGAACCAGTTTCCCACATCGTTGCCCGTCCTTCAGCAAATGACATTCTTGAGTGGCGTAAGTTATTTTTATCTTTGCCAAGTGTGTTGTCTTAACACAGTCTGGATTTGGTTCTGCACGGGATGTCATTACCTCTATTGTTGACTATCAATGGATTTTTCAATATCTGCACTCCTTTCTTATCACTTGTATGCTTATTTTGGTATCACATTCATATGAAGTTGACTTCCATTCGACACATTATGTACTCCTGGTTGCGAACCGTCTGGATTAACTTTTCTTTCTGTTTTTGTTATTGTCTTATGCATCTGGTTCCTTATTTCTTCTACTTTTGACTTATTTTTCAGATTATGTTCTGGAGGGAAGTGAAGGCACACCATTTGCAGGTACATTAAATGTTTCGTTCTGTCTAATAAGAAATACAGTGTTACATTTCATATTTCAACTCTACTTAAGGATCCTTCTTGGACATTAGCTCATCTGATATGGATGACTCTTGAGCTTTACCCACATCTATCATTCCTAAGTTTTCTTTTTTATTTATCAACATAAGGTGGATTCTACTATGGGAAGATTAAGTTTCCTCCGGAATACCCATTTAAACCACCAGGCATCAGGTATTATGGTTACCTGCTATTCATTCTTTCCACCAGTCCTGTTTATTAGCTTCACTGGTTGTTTCCTGTATCTGCTGATACTGACTTGGTTCTGTGCAAATAATGATCCTTCAGCATGATAACCTCTAGTAAAAGAATCCTTCAAGGAAAACACTTCAATAATGCAGCTTCTCTTTGATTGCAGCTAAAAATATCAGAAGGAGAAAATATCGGGGCTCGCGGTGAAGGTCTCTCCAAGAGTCTCAAGCAAATTGAAATTATGTATTTTCCCCCTTTTAGCAGGATATAATCTTCACACATGATTTGCTTAAAATGTTTTTGTGATAACCAAAAACATGTAATTCTAAACTACCTCAATGTACATACATTTGTAAAATCCAACATTGAGTATAAAAGTAAAAACTTAACCGTTCTTGAACTATTTGTGATACTCTTTTTTTTTAGTAATGTTTTTGTACAAGAATCTATGTGAAAATTGTTGTAATTCTTGAAAAACGTTGAACAAATAGCTTTTTGGATGTTGGAAGGGTCAGTTGCCAAGAGAAGACAAGGATATGGCAAAACTTGGTTTTAATTTTGAAATTGCTGAACAGAGTGTTAAAAGTTTCAAATTTTAACTGGAATGATATGGGTTATGGGATTTGTAAAAGAGTTTGCTTTTAACATGAGTCAATTGAGTTGACTCATGTTAAAAAAAATCAATTTGTGCATCCAAATATTTGCTCATAGTGAATCAAAACATTTATTTGAACGAGTTTTCATGTTTCCATTAAACAAATCCTAATAAGATTGTTGGATTAATACCAAGATCTCAAATGTCTACTTCAAAAACTGATTTCTCTTTTGAAATTGTGGTGGCGGCTTAAACTTAGTTGCTGGGAGAGGTTTTACCAAGTAATTCATTTTTTGGTTACTACGAGTATGTGCCTCAAAGTAAAGAGCTACACGAGCACTTTTCTAGATGCTATATAGATTATTTGAAAAAAGGATCTAGCGATCAAACACATCTGGGCATGGCTAAAATTTAGTTGACACAGCTTTAAAGCAGCCCAACTATTTGGAAGTTGCAAGTTTTGTAGCTTAAACCCTTAAAGCGACTCAAATATTGGGTTCTTGCTAACATTTAGAGCAACCAATTAATTTTCTGTTGCTACGAGTATGTGCCTCAAAGTAAAGAGCTACATTAGCACTTTTCTAGATGCTATATAGATTACTTGACAAAAGGATCTAGCGATCAAACACATCTGGCCATGGCTAAAAATTAGTTGACACAGCTTTAAAGCAGCCCAACTATTTGGCAGTTGTAAGTTTTGTAGCTTAAACTCTTAAAGCGACTAAAATATTGGGCTCTTGCTAACATTTAGAACAACCAATTTATTTTGTTGTTGCTACAAGTCTGTGCCTTAAAGTAAATAGCTACATGATCACTTTTTTAGCTGCTATAAATTACTTGAAAAAAAGATCTAGCTATTAAAGACATTTTTTTGTGGCTAAATAAAAGTGGACACAGGTTTATAGCCGCTAAAATTTCTGGCAGTTGCAATTTTGGATGCTTTAACTCTTGAAGCGACTAAAATTCTGAATTCTTGGTAAGATTTCGGTCGCTTAAACCCGTTTTTCTTGTAGTGATTTTTGCCTTTAAATATACTATTATATTTATAACAAAATATTTAACAAACTAACTATACTCTAGTTACCCCATCAAAGTGAAACTTCTTGATTATTTAGTTTTGGATTTTAATGACTAGTGCCACCACAAGATTCTTAAAGTTCCTAATGTAATATTTGTATATTAATCAAATGGTTAATTGTTTTTGAACTAACAATTTGCAAAATTGCTTAGTTAGTGATGTCACGAAAATATACGTAACAAATTTTAAAACAATCGACACTATCGGCGACAGAAGAGGGGTGTTGTTGATAGGAAGGATAGAGTAGATGTAAGTAGGGAAAAGATTAGTTGAAGGGATGTAGGATTATATGGGAGGAAAGGTATCTATATACCAAATGAAATCTCAACGATACCTATTTATGGTGTAGGTAATAAATAAGATTTGACTTAATTTTATTTTTTACTGGGTTGTTATACTGGTCTGTTACCAACAACGTATCTTGGTATGCCTTCCAGGGGATAAGTGCAATGGTATTTATAAATGGGATAAGGTTATAGATAGGTTTCATACAAAGCTTGCAGGTCGGAGGAAGAAATTATTTAATATAAAGCAGGGAAATAATTCTTATTTATAGTGTATTGGCAAGTTTACTAACTTATTACATATCATTCACTACAAGAAAAACGGGTTTAAGCGTAGGTCGTTTTAAGTCGCTTAAAACCCCTTTTAAGTCACTATAATCCTTATAGTGACTAAAAGTGACACTCGCTCCCCTTGTTGCAAAAAGTCCTCTTTGTAAAGGTCTAGAGCGGCTAGGCACTCGCTCTAGTAATCAACCAACTTACCTAAAGCGAGTACTCTTCTCATTGCTTCAGAGCTATACCAACCACAGGGAGCAAGTAAAAATTTTATCGCTTAATAGCTAGACCAACCAATAGAGCAAATAAAATACCAATCGCTTCAGATAGACCAACCATCCTAAAGAAAGTAAAATACCTAGTTGATAGATACATGGAACAACTCGACCTGAAATTGCTTTGTTAAGGTTTTAGGCGACCAAATAATTTTGCTCGCTAAAAGCGATTTCTGATTTTGATTGGCCTGAAGTTGGTTGCTTAAGCTTTTAAGCTCCCGAATTTTTTTCTCTCTAAAAGCAATTTGTGATTTAGGATCTATTAAAATACTTAGTTGATAGATACATGGAACAACTTAGCCTGAAGTTAGTTGCTTGGATTTTTAAGCTACCAAATTGTTTTGCTCGCTAAAAGCGAATTGAGCTATTAAAATATCTAGTTGATAGATACATGGAACAACTTAGGATAAAGTTAGTTGCTACGATTTTTAAGCTACCAAATTGTTTTGCTCCCTAAAAGCGAATTCTGATTTTGATTGGCCTGAAGTTGATTGCTTAAATTTTTAAGCTACCAAATTTCCTTGGTCGTTAAAAGCAAATTTTGATTTAGATAATCCCAAAATGTAACTGTAATAAATTTTTTTATCACTAATTAAGATTATATAATTAAAATGACAACTTCTAATTAAGATTAGATAATTACAAATATATTGTATTTGAGTATCCCCACCAAAAAACATTACCTTTTTAAAATACTATTTGCACCCATCCCCGACAAGAACCAAAAAACATACAAAATTAATGGTTCCTGTATCCATTGTTCAAAAAAAAAAAAGCCAGACTACACATCCATTGTTCACCAAAAAAAAGAGCCAGCATTGTACTTGTTTGTTGCTTCAAATAAAATTGCACATCCATTGTTCACCAAAATAAAAGGGGCTTTAAGCGAGGTTAGACTCATCCTCCACAGACAAATCATTCTCCTGATTGTCATCAGCACGCCCATGTACCTACAAATCATGATCATCACCAGCATTGGCGTCCTCATCTTCTTGCTCATCTAGGGAATCATCTTCCAAATAATTTGGCATAGGTTGAATTCCCATCTTCTTCAAAGCCTCATTCATACACTCTCTGAGATTACGCTCTCTCCGTTCCAGCTTCGCCACTTTCTTCTTTTCCGAGTCCAGCTGTTCTTTGAGAGCAGTCATTTGTGCTTCATTCTTTCATATAAGATGAAGCTGTTGGTAGCAACTTTTGACTTACGAGCACGCTTGGACCCATAACGACGAGGATCAACAACCTTTGCATATATTTCTTCAGGCATGTAGTTAACTTCACCTAGACGAACCTTCTCACTCAACCGATTCATTTCTGACTGCATAAACATTGTAAGAAAAACAAGCAACCGATTAATTTATAGTGAAAATAAGACGATAAAGTTGTAACAAGAAATAGAAAACAACAAATAAAATGGCAGATACAATGTGTAGAAACTTATAAACTGCAATCCAGTAAGTAGATAAACTTTGAGTTATGTTTGGTTTCCAAGTACCCACACAGACAACTAGTAGCTAGATAACTGAATCCTACAATCCAGTAACAAATTTCTCCAACTACATTGTGCTACTCCCTTTAGTTTCTCTTTTCACCATCCATAACCCCAATATCCATCTAAGTAGATAAATAAATAGGCAATGACCTTAAAACTACATCACAATTAATCATTTGAACATCGTAAAGAATTATAGGAAGACATTGCATTCTAATGTTAGTACATAAATAAACGAACTACAAACAGAAATTTCACGAGGTCAAGTCAGTTTATTTTAGAGTTCCCTGGATTTTCTACAGAAAGTAAAAGTAATATAAACTAAGAAGAGAAATAGTAGTTATATTGAGCAGTATTACAAGGAAATTTGTACCTGCCAATCTTCACACACTTTACCGAGCTTGCTAGCCTTGTGGGTTACCATGAACATACTGAGTGGATCAACTGGGAGATTTTTGCGCGCCTAATGATATATAAATTGTTAGTGTACCACAGTAAAATTAATTAAGACATAAAGAACAACCAAAATAAAACAATAAACAATTTAAGATTTACCCTCTCATGCGCTTTCCTAGCAAAACCCTGCGTACCATTTGTATGGTTCAGAGCTTGTACCTTCCGCGCAGCCTTTGCTTTCTCGGATGCAGCCTACCAATTAAATATGAAAAATACAAGTTAGGGGATACTCTAGCAAATATCTGGACACCACAGCTCCATGTTAAAGGTTAAACATAAATTTATTATCTAAGATGTCAAATCATCAAAATACATTGCACAAAGATATGACCAGCAAATTAATATACCTTAAACGCAACATCAGTGTTGAAGAAGTCACACATATATGTCCAGTCATCCACATTGCGGATTCTTGGGGATGGATGTAGAAAAGCTTCTTCATGACTATCAAACGAGCGATAGTGCTTAGCCAACTCAGAGCGACATCTCACGTAAGCCAGCCTCATCTATGTTCTAATATCCTTTTCAGCTTTTGCGTCATCAGGTACTAAGATATAGTAATCCTAGGATAAAAAATAAATATGTTAAACAGTGACCAGTGATTAAAAAATTCCATGGAACTAGAAAAAAAAAATAGAAAAGGTGAATTAAGTATTACCCTGACAAGTTTAGATACTCTTGCTATCTTTTCTTCAGGCATGTTTCTAAACAGACGCACATTCAAAGGAAAGTTGTCACTCTGGCACACCCACATACCTATGGCTAGAATACATTCAAGGTTGAATGTACCCACCAAGCCGTTATCAGAAACTTCCACTTTCAGTTTATCTTCAGCAGTATCTCTGAGTGCAAAAGGCAGAGTGGTAAGACCCGTAGTATTCTCTGTGTAATAAACAGAAAGCAGCCAAGAAAGTCAGTTATAACAAAAATAATGTTAACTATCAACTATGAAAGAAGTGATACATCGATAGGTTCAGCCACCTCATGAGTTTGTTGTCAACGAGACAACCAAGGACTCCTACGAGGTGTTGATCATGTTGAGTACGAGCCAACAAAGTATGTCTTCGAGGACTCCTCAGAGGTGTTGAATCACATTCATTATGAGGCAACTGAGAATGTCGTCGAGGAAACACCCGTGGATTGCTGCGCTGCCCATGTGAAAGATTAGAAGCTGAAACAGATCGTTGCTTGCTGCGATTTTCAACTTCATCACACACTGGAGGAGGTAAGTACCTAGAAGCAGAACTTTGACTGCAGTGGTTTTCAACGTCATTACATGGTGGAAAGGATGGTTGTCGTAAAATAGATCACTGACTGCCACCGTTTATAGGTTCAACATCCCATGACAATGACCGTTGTGCTTGTGTTAAACATTTTTCCTTTTCATGACTGGCTGCTTGTAATGGAGTTTCTATCACTGGCTTTGTTCTCTTTAACGGCCTTTGAGGAGTTGTTAAACCTGCAGCAGATCGCTTTCCGAACTTTAATACATTTACAGAAGTACCACCCTTCTCTGCAGTAACCCATAAACAAAACAGTTAGACATGAAAAAAATATGAAATGAACCATATGTAAAATAAAATAAGGGAGAAACTAGGGTAAAGGGGGAGGAATATAGTTACCGTTTACAGATTTCATGTGAACCGTCGCCCTTTGTCGAGTGGTCATCGGATCACTCCGGGGAACTTGCTTGATAAGATCGCCTCTACTTCTAACCATTTCTGAGAAGAGAGACCTGAACTGTTAGGTATGATATGAGATAATATAGAAAACAATGAATGTTATGGTTCTCAAAATCCAATATAAAAGACATCAAGTAAGATTCTGATTATAAGATTAGGTTTGAATAGACAGTCATAAATCTTGTGAGAAAACAGAAATGATAAATAGGATTGATACATATCGAAAAACAAAAAAAAACATAGCTAAACATAGACCTGATAACCTATTAGTGACGAAAGACCTGTGTTAATTTTAGCTAACTAACCTACCACACCATACAATCTCCCGTATAACAGCATAACATGAGAATTGAATGTAAAGCAATTTAAATACTGCAAAACAACTTGACATCAACATAGAGCAGAAACAAGTTGCAAGCAACCTACCACTACTTCAAATCAACATAGACCTGATAACCCATTACTGTGAAAGCCCTGTGTTAAGTTTAGCTAACTAACCTACCACACCACACAATCTCTCGTATAACAGTATAATATGAGAATTGGATGTAAAGCAATTTAAAATACCGCAAAACAACATGAAATCAACATACAGAAGAAACAAGTTGTAGTGCCATGGAACAAACCAATAAACATTTCAGTGGTTGAGACATATCACAGAAGATATGCGATCTCAATTCAAGACTAGAGTGTTTCAAGAACACATACACTGGTGATTAGTTAAAAAAGTCACAAAGAACCAACAAAAATCGGTGAAGGTTAATGGAAGATTCCATGTTGTCTGCATGAGTATCTACCACTACTACATTAAGCATTTCATCATACACTTGTCTTGTAATATAAACACTCTTAACTCTTTGCTTTTCAAACAGTGAATGCAAACACAGTAGGAAAAGACGAACCCAATGATGCAGACAACATTAGAAAGTAACTCCAAAATTTAACCTAGATTGGACTTTATCTGATTAAAGAAAGATTAAAGTAGCAAGAAGACAACATTAGAGACAAAAAAAAAATACTTTTGATGAATCTCCAAATTAAACCCTAAATATTAAAACCCATGATGCAGACAACATTAAATCCCATGGTTAAAAAAAAATAACTTCTGATGATCCCCAAATTAAACCCTCAATAATGTACCCAATCATGTAGACAACATCAAATAAAAAAATATTAATTCTGATGATCCCTAAATATTGAACCCAATCATGCAGACAACATGAAATACAAAAATAAAAATAAAAATATTACTTATGATGATCCCCAAACTACACAAAGGATCTCGAAGCTTAAAATGAAATATATGCATGCTAAGAATATCATCCCTAAGCTTAAAATCAAACATTAATGAACAAATATGCCAGATCTAAACATGTTAATACATAAATGATAAAATACACTATGAATTTGATGTTGCAGGACATGATCTAAACATGTTTTAGAGAACATACTTGTGACGTACTGAAGGAACACTATGAAGTTAATGTTGCAGGGCATCAAAGATTGAATGATGCTTCAAGATTTAGTGGTGATGAAGGTATCAATGGTGAAAACCCTAGTTTTTCTTCTACAGACGGCTGCTCTGGAAGAGAGTGGAATAGACAAAGAGAGAGAAAGACAAGGAACGAAAATGATAGGGAAAAAAA
>JAJJMC010029784.1:2159976-2173714 GCA_023531435.1 Papaver californicum | reverse complement strand
TAAGGATAATATGACGAACATCGATGGGTTTAGGGTACCGGTGAAGATTCCGACATGTGGCGTCGACTTCAGAAGAAAGGTTCCACAAAATGAAATTCGCTGTTCTCAAGAATTGCGATGAAGTGCACCAATATGAGGAGTACGTGTTCTCTACTAGCTATTTTTTCCTTATGTACAGTTATAAAAATGCTAGAATCATGAGAATGTTCTCATGCACATGTGATTTGCATAATTTTCTTCCGGCATTATATACAGTGAGCATAAAGCTATGCTTGAAGAAACTAGCCACGCACATAAAAAACACACTCAAGAATTTCCTAGATGGTTTGAACGTAAAGTGAGTCTCAATTCAATACTATTAACACGTTTATTTCGCCACATAAACAGATTTCTGACTTTGGTGGGATTTTTTCTGTAACAAACAGATTACCCAACTTCACAAAGAGACCGTTCAGGTGACTGAAGAACTATTATCATTGGCCGAAGGTCCTTGTCGAGAAGCTTTGGCTTTCAACATTTACACGGTCAACGGGTACCGCTTTCATACAAAACGTTGGGAGCATCGAAGAACAACACAAAATGCTGGAGTATGTGTAACCATCGAGAAGGATTATTTTGGAGTGCTAAATGATATTGTAGATCTGAGGTATGTGGGTAGCTTCCGTGTTGTTCTTTTCAAATGTGATTGGCGGGATGTAAATAGTGATAGGGGATGCAGGAAAGATTGGAATTGAGTTGTTACGGCTGTTAATAAAACCATAAGTTGTTGGCAAGATGAATCATATGTGTTACCATCTCAAGTATCATAGGTAATGTATGTGAATGCAGAACATGGGTCCCATTGGAAAACGGTGATAAAACTAAAACCTCGGAACTATTATGATATGCCGGTACGTGATATTAATACAGATATGAGTCCGAGTGAAGCAGCCCAGGATTTGTACTCGACTTATTCAATGGAAGATGTACAACGTGAACCGCAGTAGGATGATGATGATAATTTTCTTTGGGGTAGGACTGACGTTCCTGATGAAACCATCAATTATGTTGCGCCAGAACAAGGTCGTGCGATAGCTGTCTATCAAGATGATGCTGATATTGAAAGTGTCTATACTACTAGTGATGACGATAAATTGCTTGAATTTGAAGAGTCTAACAACGAGATGGACTGTGATTAACCCATCAAAATGCAACCATCAGTAACCCTAAGGTACCAAAATTTTCATTTCCTATCATTTTTCATATTTTTGTCATTTTGGGTTCTTTAATAATTTTGATTCTGATTAGCTCAAAATACAGTTAGTAACCACATTTCTGCCTACAAGAAAGGGTCTTAGCATTTTTTCCCCTCATTTCAGCTGTAAAATAATGATTCCAAAAGCATTATATAAGCTGAAATTGGATTCTTATAAAAAAATTGCTAGTTTCATAAGCTCTGTGGTGATTCTTGTATTATGACTGGAATAAATTCGGTATGTATCTATATGTGTGGATTTGTGTTTAACCTCCTTTTGTTTCGAATTTTTCATAGAAGTAGATATATTTGTGATCTTGTGTATGTTTACATGTCCTTTCCCCTCATCTTTCCGTCTTTGTTTTTCCTGTTTTCCATGCATTTAAGAACCACTGAGGTCTGCGTCGTCTTTGAAATTTTATCGTTCCTGCTATATGAAGCAGTAGGTTCCAGAATCCTACATTATAGTTCACGATTTGATATGATTTTGCTTTTGTTTTGCAGTTTGTAATATGTTGTATGTTGTTCTGAAGGGTATGAAAATCTCAACATGGTTTTGTTGAATGCTTTAAAAGTATTCAGCAAAACTTGATTTAAGATTTGATTCATGTGAAAACCCTTGTAGAGATTTTCTGTAAATATTAAGAATCGACAGAACTGTTGTTGTGCACTTGTGCAGGATGTTGGGACCAAGGATCAAAAAGTCTCTGACTTCCTTAAGAAGTTCTACACCACCAACTACTTCTAAATCTGATAACAGGACCTAACCCATCCTGCTTTTCCGGCTTCTCCTATATTTTGTCCTGGCAAATATCGGATTACATGTTTTTTTGTTTTTTTTTTGTCATGTAAACTTCAGGAATAAAATAAAACACTTGAAACTCTTGTTTTTGTTTCATCAAAAGCAAAAAGAAACTTTTGTCTGTCACGTTTTATGTGCTCAATCAACTTTATTTCTGATTCACCTTCAGGTTGCTTGTTTGGTTTTCTTTGGTACAATAACTGAGATAAGTCGGACTGAGTACATAAGATAAGATCAAAACTTTGTATTTTTTGACAACGAATTCTACTTGTTAAAGCAAATTTGTAGATAAATTGCTATTAAAAGATAAAATAGAGTTGATAAACACACTGAAACAAAAAAAATTATAACCAAATTATAGTCAATTTAGTCGACTCATGTTAATTTTTTTTTCAATTTGTGTATCCAAACATTTGCTCATAGTGAATCAAAACAATGATTTGAACGAGTTTTCATGTTTCCATTAAACAAATCCTGATAAGATTGTTGGATTAATACTAAGTTCTCAAATGTCTACTTCAAAAACTGACTTCTCTTTTGAAATGGTGGTGGAGGCTCAAACTTAGTTGCTGGGAGAGGTTTTACCAAGTAATTCATTTTTTGGTTGCTACGAGTATGTGCCTCAAAGTAAAGAGCTACATGAGCACTTTTCTAGATGCTATATAGATTACTTGAAAAAAGGATCCACCGATCAAACACATCTGGCCATGGCTAAAAATTAGTTGACACAACTTTAAAGCACCCCAACTATTTGGAAGTTGCAAGTTTTGTAGCTTAAACCCTTAAAGCGACTAAAATATTGGGCTCTTGCTAACATTTAGAGCAACCAATTATTTTCTGTTGCTACGAGTATGTGCCTAAAAATAAAGACCTACATGCGCAATTTTCTAGATGCTATATAGATTACTTGAAAAAAGGATCTAGCGATCAAATACATCTGGCCATGGCTAAAAATTAGTTGACACAGGTTTAAAGCAGCCCAACTATTTGGCAGTTGCATGTTTTGTAGCTTAAACTCTTAAAACGACTAAAATATTGGGCTCTTGCTAACATTTAGAGCAACCAATTTATTTTTCTGTTTCTACGAGTCTGTACATCAAAGTAAATAGCTACATGATCACTTTTTTAGTTATAAATTACTTGAACAAAGGATCTAGCGATTAAAGACATTTTTTCGTGGCTAAATAAAAGTGGACACGGGTTTATAGCCGCCTCTGGTTGTTGCAATTTTGGATGCCTTAACTGTTAAAGCGACTAAAATTCTGAGCTCTTGCTAAGATTTCGGTCGCTTAAACCCGTTTCTCTTGTAGTGATATTTTGAGATGTTTGCTTCTTTCGGTAAGTAGCTAGAGAAGTTAATGAAAGATTTTTTTGGAATGATAATAGGGGGAGAAAGAAAATTCATTTACTAAAGTGAAATGTTCTGTGCAGAAAGAAAAAGTTTGGGGAATTGGGTATCAAGAATTTAGGAAAGATGAACCAAACTCTCTCACTAAATGGCTTTGGAGACTTGCTACTGAATAGGATGCTCTTTGGAAATTAATTACTCTTATTAACTATGGTGTTGAATTGGTGGGCTGGATTTATAATAGTCCAAAAATTATTTATGATAGATCAGTTTGGAAGGGAATTATTTAGTGTATCTCTATTTTTAAAAGTAATATCAAATTTAAAGTTAATAAGGGTATCGGTATCATATTTTAGTTGGATAACTGGTTGTTTAACAATTCTCTTAAAAATGCTTTTCCTAATCTTTTGTTTCTTGTACAACTAAGGATAGTGTTGTTGCGAGGTTTGTAAAGAAGATAATGGTGGCATAGTTTGGCACTGAGGTATTCCTAGAAGACAAAATGTTGTTTTACGAACCTAGTTGGAGTGGCCGCTTAGGGAGCTTAGTGCATTTTCTCTAAATTCTGACATTTATAATGTGATTGAATGGTCTCTCAATAGCAAAAAGGTGTTTATTGTGAAGTCTACTTACGACAAGTTAACTCCTTCTACTTCTAATGACGCAGGCAGATGTGTAAAACATGTCGTGTGCCACAAAACACGAAAAAACGTATATGGCATGTTATGTGACGTGATCTGTCGTGTCATGAATTTAAGACATGTTGTGTTGTGCTTTTTAGTCAAAAACACAGACAACACAACATATGAGCACATTAAAAGAATTACCATGGTGTGCCGTGTTGGTATATTTATTTTATATTTTTCAATATTTTTTAGACATTTACATAACGATTAATTTATTAAATTTTATAGATAACTATAATAAATTTAACAATATTAATTTAAATTTTGTATATAACTTCATATATTGTGTAATATTATAGAATTTTATTCTTAAAAATAAGCATATATCTGATGCTATATGATACCAATTACATCATTCATTATTTTACCATCAAATGAACTCCAAAATCGACACAGTTATAACACTAATTTATATTTCAAACATTCATTTATTAATTAATCAATTTAGATATTATATGTATTGTTATAGAAATTAGTCAGCGTATAGAAATGTTTAAAATTTTGCTAGAATCAATAGACACTTTACGAAAAATCTACATCAATTATGGTGTATAATTGGGTCATGTTTTACGCATTATGTACCGTGTGTTATTGAAAATTGTGCCGTGCTTACCCATGTTGTTTGTTGTGTCGTGTTGAGCCGCGTGCTTATCCATGTCGTATGATGTGTCTTCCAGTGTGCCGAATAACTAGGCATAAAATACAGGAGTGGACTGGTTTACAACTTCATGTAGATCAAAGTTTATATAGGTATGTAGGGAAAAATTGGAGGTGTTGATTGGAAGCATACACTCTCTTATCTCTTGCGATCTATTTGAAAAGGAGGAAACAATTGGATTTTAAACCTAATCGTTTTCCAACCAACAAGAGTTCTTGCCAGAGCTATCAAAAGTGTCAGAGAGTTCCTAAGTGCCACCGGTGGTCTCAAAAAAGAGAAGAGAAGAGTCACTGAGGTGCCTATTCCCTGGATTTTACTAAGCAAGGTTTTTCAAACAAAATTGTGATGGTGCCTCTAATAAGCTGAACTTTGCGGGGATTAAAGAAGTTACCTGTGATGACTCTGATATATTTTGTGCTAGTTTTGCAAAGGATGTTTTTAAGAATAAAACTAATATGGATGAAGTTTGGGCTATTAGATATGGATTGCGACTAGAAAAGGAGTTGGCTATCAAACAGTTAGAATATGGAAGTGATTCTACAAATACACTGCAATCGTGTAACAAGGAGGCGGATCTATATCAAAACATGAAATATTGTATCTTTACTTGTCTTCCGCATGCGAATTAAGAATATAGTCTCATAGTCTCTCTAACATTACAATATTTACGCCATATCAAACCGGTCCCAGGTCGCATAAATTTTGCAGCTGAATTTCTTGTACTTATCTAGAATGAGCATCGATATTCCAATAACATCTATCAATTCTGAAAAATAACCAATGCCTGATCTTCGAAAACGCATTCTAGTTTAATATCTTGCTCGTAAAGAGCACATCATAATTCTTCGTCCTGACCTTAAAAAATACGCCACTATAACATTTTATTCAAGGAAGTACCACAAATTATGCATCATTCCTCTTGGACACGCCAATCAAAGAGCAATGCCTCTAAAAGAGCACGATTCGTCTTAGCACTCGGCTGGCCCAAGGGACGCGCTACAACATTATTACGCTGTCTCAAAAGTGTAAAAATTGATTCTAGGCAAAACAATGTACTGTAGAAGTACTTTCTTTAGATTCAGAAATCAAAATCGTACAAGGCAAGCCTAAACAACGACAGTAGCCGTTCCGCCCTGCTTCGGTCATAAGGAAAGAAAATAGGTTGATCTTAGGGGAGGGAAGCAAAGAAAGTTGAAGGAATTTGTGTGTTGAATTGTGTATAAAAATATTGAACTATTGAAAAAATAACAGAGCTTGAGCGAATGATAAGCTTGTTGTATTTCAGAAATGGGCTAAGTAGCCTATTTATAATAGTTAGTATACACACATTCCCTTGTTAAGTGATGATTTTCTAATAGTGGTAAATAAAGTATCGTTCACTCGAACTTGTGAAGATTGATTTTAGATTTAATAAACTAATATTTAAACTAAAAACTATACACAAAATATGAAAATAATATTCACAAATACTAAGGTTACGGATTTCACCATTAACCAATTAAAGTGATTCAAACTAATCAACATTCATGCAATTCTTACATTTAATTGGACTCTAAAATATTGCAACAAGTAGATTTTCAAAATAAAAATTATATAACAAGAGCATGGAACATCTAAAACCTAGGACAAGCATGAACCATCTAACGAAATCACAAATGCTTAATAAAAATCACTAAATCAATTTTTAACCAAGGCAAATAGTCATAATTTTTTTTGCAAAAATCAATTAAAATAGAAATATACCACTTTTCTTGGAACAATGGCTTCCCACATCACCTCAGCAAAGGGGTTTAGCTCCTCATGTTGAAAACACTCTCAAAATACTCTTTAATAGCTCAAAAAGGTGTTTACAAATGATGAAAAATAATGAAAATAATGAAAACAACGAGTTTGCAACGTTTATAAGTGTTACAGACTCACTGTCACATAAGGACTGTTTTTCAATGAAGATAAATGTTGCAAATGAAAATAAACGTTGCAAAGTTAAAAGCTTTAGCAACAGAATCTTCAACCTTTTGGCCACGGAAACTTCAACCCTTTCGCAACAGAATATTCATCTTCTTCATCACGAGAATTTTCTGGAATTTTGATTTTGTGATTCTGGCGTCTCCAAACCCCCCTGAAAGCTTCATTCGACCTTCTATTTATAATAGAACACTTCCACAACTCCAAATTTCTGAAAATCTTCTTGTTAATGAGAATCAATTCTTGGCAGTAAAGAGAAAAATTTCAGGTCTGATTTTCTTCTTTGATTTAACTTGATCTTGATTTTATTTTCATTCTATTTCCTCTTCAAACTCGAGCAAAATCTTCTTCTATAAACCCACTCTCATTGCACAGAACTTTATTAACCAACAAAACCCGAGAGAAAACATTCCCCCTTTTTTACGTGATTGTGAGAGATATGGTGTGAGTGTTCAAACCGTGTATACATCCTTTCGAAATGGCAAAAATATTCTTGTCTTTAAAGCCTAAAAATCTCCTCAAAAATCTTTCCCAAATACTCATGCAGTTAAAGATAATTTGTGATAATCATTTTCCCGCCAACTTTTGAATTCAAATTTAAACAAGGTGGGTGCCCTGAACCATCTGCTGGGTGTTTTTTATCAATTTTGGGGGGTGCCTTTATAACTTTTCTAGGTGCCTTTATAAATTTTTGAGCCAATTTCTCCCAAATGTTTATTTCTCCAAAAATACCTACAAACACAATAAAATCACAATATAAGTACACAAATAAGTTCTAACAATATACAAACTGAGATCAAATAAGACACGAAAACGTGTCTATCAAATACCCCCAAACTTATTATTTGCTAGTCCTCGAGCAAATCTAATCTAGAAAATAAAAATCAATCCTAACTCACTTTCGCAGGCATCGCGGTTGCACTTAGCGTGTGCAATAAGCCTTTAAACCCCTAGGTGTCCCTAGTGGAAGAATTTTGTCTCGTGAGGGTTTACAAGAGATATACCCACAAAACCTTTACTCTAAACCCTAGCTACCTGTGAACGATTGAGGATAGACAATAAACAAGTTATTTAGTTGGCATACTAAATTCTTCGCCTATAAGAATCATTACCCTATATGAGTCCAATTGATGGACATGAGTTTTCACTTAGCGTACTAAAATTCATACAAGAATTCAAAACTCTACTTAAATAGTCATTCAACCACAATACTCAGAATCTATCAAAGTACAATTACATGAAAAGATTTAGAAGATGGAAATAGACAAAATGAAGTTTGCACATGTTAACTAAGGTGAACGTTGTTTCCCATATATGTTTGAAGGTCGTCGTCAGGATGAATCCTAATGGATTGAGATATGCTCCCACTAGTCTTACTCCTAATATCGACTCAGCTGGTATATACAAGGGTGTCGATTTATTGAAAATAAATTAATTATTTATTTTTAAATGTACTGATAACATGATTGGATCAAATGAATCCACGCGCATGCTCTTTATTAGCATTTTACATGATAGTTCTCATGGATCCTGCATTCCACGCTTGCTTAGGCGACGAAGACAGAGAGAACACACACATATTGCTATCAAAGTGTCAATACTCAATTTTATTTTATTTTGAATAATGCTCTAAATAGTACAATAATGGGGCTTGATCTCTAACACTCTACTTCATCCTGGTGGCAATAACAATTCGATATTGGTGCCCCACCAAATCACTTAGAGAAACACAAAAATTGCGAAAATAAAAACAGAAGGTTATATGGTCGAGATAGACTCCGAGATATGGTGACAACTATCATGTTATTTCTAACACCTGAGCTAGGCATCCTTTTATGAATAGACCATTTAGATGGCACACCAATTCCTATAGAAAAAGAGATAAGTTTCCATCTACCTAGAATGGTTAGTGTCATCTTGAATTGTTCACAAGTTTCTAGACTTTGGAGTTGCATATTTCACTAAAAGTTTCTCCCTTACCCCTAAACTTAAATCTAACATTGTTCTCAATGTTCTAAAGATGAATGATTAAATATATGAACAAGGAGAAACTATTACCAATCGAAGAAAAGGAGTTAAGGAAAGATATTACCTTGTCACATGAGCATGAGTTACCTCCCAAGAAGTGCTAAGTTTAAAGTCTTCATCCAGACTAAGAAAGAATTAGTCACCTCATAAAATCATATAACAATAGTCGGAACAACTGTCGGTCATCTGAATAAAATAATACTATCCAAAATAGAAGGAAATTACAACAGGCCCATAAAGTGAACAAACCAAGCACATCCTTATCTAGTTTTCAATTTAAGACAACTACATCTAGTTGTGGTTCAGGTTCAGGCTTTATGAAAGGGTCTAGATAAAATATTTTCATGGGTTGGATTTCTTTATAGGCGGATCAACAGGATCAGGTTATAAAGTCTGGAGTAACTCAACTAATAAATTTGAAGCAGAAAATAATAACCTGAATAATTGTGGATCCTCAAAGTCAATCATATTTGACCCACACAGTTGACTACAATGAAGGTGGTCATTCCTAAGCAAATGTGTCGATTCTAATCTCCTAAAGTAATTAGGATTAGTATCAAAACTTGATACTTGACACATTTGAAATTCAAGCGTTCCCACATGCGGAAGAAAATATTTTGGTGGGAAAAAAAAGTCAATCTTGGTATCACTTCCTAGGTAAACCACATCGACCAGAGGATGGGTTTCTAACAACTGAACTTCTTTCTGGACATCAACCGGCTCAGAGAATCTAGTTTGAAGATAATCTTAAAAACTGGTAGAGGTGCATATGTCAAGTCCCAAGTAAGGGACTTTAAGCAAGGATACTTGACAATCACAAGAATCATCGGTACCCCCAAACTTAGGATGGACATTACTCTCAGATGGACTAAAAATTGTTGGTAGGATTCTAGGGTCCTTAAGTTCAGAACTACATTCAACTTCCTCTATAAAAGGAAATAAGGTAGACTTATAAACTGGTAGAAGTTCAAACTTAGATTTCCATATATTATAAGTGCCCATCAAAGGTGAAGAATCTAACAAATGATTCACCTCATTAATAACACTATCATCGTCAACATCAAACCCAAAGTGGGCTAGGCATTTCTCTAATGGATCTTCTAACAAAGTATTTGGTAAAGATTTCTGAACTGAAGTACTAGTTACATAAACTTCTTCTAAATAATAGATCTCACAAGAAGGTTGTCTACTCATACTAAATTGATTCAGTTCAATAGTCATGTTACCAAAAGAAAAATTAATTATTCCATTTCCATAGTTGATGATGACATTATGTGTAGCTAAAAAGGGACGACCTAAGATCACTGGAATTTGAGCCCCTGGGACCTGAAAAGGTTGGGTGTCTAGGAAAACAAAATCCACTGGGGAAACTATTCTATCAACCTGAATCAAATCATCCTCTATCACATTAAAATTCTCTAAGAGTCTATCATCTTCGTCAGAGACTATTGTCTTCGAATCGTTAGACTCTAAATCACTAGTCTCAGGACAAACTCGTTCCTCTAAACCATTATCGGCTTCAAAACAAGAAATTATACATCTTCTAAAACAGTGGTATCTCTAGTTAAATCCTCTTCCTTTTGAATAGGTGAATAATCATTAAAATTATTTGGATTTGAACCAGAAATAACACTATCATCATGAATGACAATTGGAGTGACAATTTCTTGATCACTCTACCTGTATATTTCAAGTTCTTCACCAATACTATCCTCATCATCATAATAATATGAAGATGTTCGAACCTCATCTAAATAGGCAGTGTTACCAATTCTATCATCGTCCTCTTGAATAGGTAAACAATTATCAAGGGTAGCACTATATTGGAAATTAAGATCATTTTGAGCAATAATACTCTCTGCAAGATTTTCATTCAATCTATTTATATTCTCAGTCAACTGCTTGAGGGATTCTTCTAGAGAAATAGTTGGACTACTAATTGTTCCTCTCACACTTAATTCAAACCTATTTGTCATCTCAGATATCTTCTTGAGTGATTCTTCTAGAGGCATAATAGGTTCGTGATGAGTACTAGATTGCAACTGCTTTAAGGCATCCATCCAAGACAAAGAACTCGAATTTTGCTCATTTTTATGTTCATAGGACGGGTGTATGTATGAATAGTAACTAGGATCACCTTGGTATGAGCAATAACCTTCAAAAGGTTGGTGGTGGTCCCGACTACTATCCACACCATGTTGATAATACGGGTAATGTCTATTTTGAAATTCAGTCGGATATTCATTGTATTGGTCCTCATAATACCAGTTCGATATTTTCTAACAAAAACTTCCTAATATATTTACAAAAATAAACTCTAAAAATAAATTCTACCGGAAGGGGTTCTAAACAAACACAAACAAGGCCGACTCAACCAAATCAAACCTATTGAATCTAGCAAACAAAAAGCATGATGACTCCACTTAGATTGTTTCTAGACCAGCTTTTATTCTTACAAAAGACAACTAGTTACAGTTTTAGCAAATCTCTTAGAACGATCTAAATTAGATTAAGTCGAATAAGCAGGATAAGCTCTAAGGAGCTTTGATAACCCTGCCTCTTTGGCAACTTTTCCTTGGGTTACAAGGCGGCTCTAATAAACTTAAAATAATCTTCCTGAACTTTAAGTTAGGCTAATAAAATAACAAATACAGTTCTTTTGAATGATTTTCCAATAAGCTCGTTACCCTTTAGGTCTCTTTCTAGTCAAATTTTAGGCTTAGCTTCGCGTAGGTAACGTGTTCCTAAGTCGGGCAGAAAGGATACGATGATGAAATCCGAACCCTTATCTTATATGGCCAGTTTCTGCCCTTTACTAAAACATATATGCATACAAAGGAATACAGTAAACCCACTTGCAGGGGATTCGTTGGTTGATCGAGTCTTACCTCCCGTACCAGAGGGGGGATGAATCGGTTGTAGTCGACTCGGGCCACCGACTCCTGTGTCAGTTTACGAACCCGAGGGGCCGAGACAATATCGTTATTGTTGTCCTTCCATGTTGCAGTTTATATTTAAATACTCTTCCGTAGGGTTTAAAAATAATAATAAATATCAAACGTTCAAAGTCCAAAGTCCAAAAATAATAAAAAAACAGAAAAATACCTAAAATAATTACAAAAATAATAAGAATTTGCTAATACATTTTTTTAAAAAGAAAACTAAAAACCCTAAAAAAAATTTAACTAAAAAAATAAATAAAAAAATCTTGTCTTCTTTTTCCGTTCTTTTCAATTTGTGTTTGACTCCAAGTCTTTAATCAAACAATATAATCTTTGTCTCCAATTTCTTTTTGATCCAAAACTTGTAATACAAAGAAAAATAACCAAAAACGTAAAATAGAATAAATAAAAATAAAAAATAAAATAAAAATCTAACTAAACTAATTAACCTAAAAAAATCTAAAAAAATTTCTAAAAACAAGTCCGCATCGGCAGCGCCAAAAAATGATGGTTTTGTAATACTGGTAAATAAAGTATCGTTTACTCGAACTTATGAAGATTGATTTTAGATTTAATAAACTAATTTTTAAACTAGAAACTATACGCTAAATATGAAAATAATATTCACAAATACTAAGGTTACGGATTTCACCATTAACCAATTAAAGTGATTCAAACTAATCAATATTCATGTAATTCCTATATTTAATTTGATTCTAAAATATTGCAACAAGTAGATTTTCAAAATAACAATTGTATACAAAAATCATGGAACATCTAAAACATATGCCAAGCATGTACCATCTAAAGAAATCACAACTGCTTAATAAAAATCATTAAATCAATTTTTAATCTAGGAAAATAATCATAAAAGAAATTACAAAAATCAATTAAAATAGAAATATACCACTTTTCTTGGAACAATGGCTTCCTCCATTACCTTAGCAAAGGGGTTTAGCTCCTCATGTTGAAAACACTCTCAAAATACTCGTTGATAGCTCAAAAAGGTGTTTACAAATGATGAAAAGAGTGAAAAAATGAAAGCAACGAGTTTGCAACGTTTATAAGCGTTACAGACTCATGTTAATATTCATCTTCTTCATCACGAGAATTTTGTGGAATTTTGATTTTGTGATTCTGGCCTCTTCAGCTCCCCCTTAAAGCTTCATTTGACCTCCTATTTATGATAGAACACTTCCCACAACTCCAAATCTTGTTAAAAATCTTCTTGTTAATGAGAATCAATTCTTGGAAGTAAAGAGAAAAAATTTGGGTCTGATTTTCTTCCTTGATTTAACTTGACAATGATTTTATTTTCATTTTATTTCCTCTTCAAAATCGAGCAAAATCTTCTTCCATAAACCCACTCTTATTGCACAGAACTTTATTAACCAACAAAACCCGAGAGAAAACATTTCCCCCTTTTTTTACATGATTGTGAGAGATATGGTGTGAGTGTTCAAACCGTGTATACATCCTTTCGAAATGGCAAGAATATTCTTGTCTTTAAAGCCTAAAAATCTCCTCAAAAATCTCACCCAAATACTCACGCAGTTAAAGATATTTTGTGAAAATCATTTTCCCGCCAACTTTTCAATTCAAATTTAAACAAGGTGGGTGCCCTGAACCATCTGTTGGGTGCTTTTTATCAATTCTGGGGGGTGCCTTTATAACTTTTCCTGGGTGCCTTTATAATTTTTTGAACCAATTTCTCCCAAATGTTTATTTCTCCAATAAAATCACAATATAAGTACACAAATGAGTTCTAACAATATATAAATTGAGATCAAATAAGACATGAAAACGTGTCTATCATTAAGTGGTGGAGGTAGTGGAGAGTTGGATTAATGGGGATTATGGGGGTAATAGTGTAACCGCCCATTACCCATGGAAGTTTCTGGAAACCATGATTCAATTACTCTATTAACCGTTTCAGCCTTACCACTAATTTGTAACTTTATTTTTATGAGATGTTGCCACACACATTTTGTTGTAACCACCAGACCAATACCCCATGAAGAACCTCCACGTGTAATTGTTTTGATTTCTCGTAGAGTTAGTGGAGTCATGGACTC
>JAJJMC010029784.1:2116438-2159966 GCA_023531435.1 Papaver californicum | reverse complement strand
TTGTTTTGATTTCTCGTAGAGTTAGTGGAGTCATGGACTCAAAACACGTGAGTTTGTTGGAAGATAATGCTATTGATGAGTTTGTGTCAACACATTATGATTATGGACAAGTATTGGCGCTAATAGCAAGGGGAAAGGCTGACACGAGCATAAGTTCAAGAGTGAAGGGCTAGAAGACGCACAAAGGGAAAATAGGGGGAAGTTATCGCTTGTGCTAGCCCAATTCATCCCCAGTGCTAGTTGTTGGCCGTATGGCGTGTTGGCTTTGTTAGTTTTTTCTAGCCTTCGGCACATATGTGTGATACTCATTAGTGTTGAGAATGTGGCTAGGGTTTGCTAAGGATGGCACTTGCCAATGCCATGGTTATTGTTTATGCACCACTAACTTTGGCATTCGTTAATGTTGTGGCCATATTTATGGCCTGTTTTGGATTTCTCAACTGTATGAGATTTAATGTTAGCATTTATTCTTAACTTTTATTCATTACATACAAAATATTTTCAAGAATTCAACTGTGGAAGTTTGCAACTTGAGACAATGCTTGATGCGGCTCTGCAATTAGATGGTATGCATCTAATTAGCGTTTTTATTCAGATATGGCGTAGCCTCTATTATGAATGTTCGCAATTTTGTATAATTAGTAAATTATGTTTTGTACAAATAGTTTGCATGGATTCACATGAAATAATGAGGATTTATTTGAGTAAGGCTCTGAAATTTCTATGGCGCATATATATGCAAAAAAGAGCTACAGGGCTAATTTAGCTAGGAGATGAAAATGTATTCTAATTTCTCTTGTGGAACATAAAATAGCAATATGTATTTATAATTCTGTTGTCGGGTCATGAATTCATACATATTTATTTCATGCTTCTGCATCTAGGCGAAAAACAATATTACAATTTTCTCCTTCGTAAAAAATCCACCATCAACAAAAGGCAAGCGCTAGCACCTAGGCTACATCCCAAGGTATGCGCCACAATATTAGTGCGCTGGCTCAAAGACCAGCGCTAGCCTATTTAAGTTGCGTTCCAAGGGATGCGCCATAACATTGTTTTCATTGTGCTGGCTCAAAGGATCGCACTAGCCTCATTTAGGTCGCGTCACAAGGGACGCACCACAATCATTGCATTGGCACAAAGGCCAGCGCTAACTTCGCAAGGCTGCTCCCCAGGGAGGCGCTAGTCCTTCTCAGAGGTGGCAGCCATATATGGCTATCTATCAAGCTTTCTTGCCTGAATTCTTAAGTATGCCACAACTGGTCCTTGGAAACCCTCACACAATCTTGCCTTCGAACATTTTCATAATTATGCCATGTCACTTTTAAGCTGATATTTGGGCGTTAAAATTACGCCATGTTACTCTTAAGATAGAATGTGACCACTAAACTTACCGGGTTCGGCATTGATCATTCTAATAAAGTCAACTACTCATGTCGTTACTAACCCTCCTCCTACCAATATCATTTTTGACGCCACCACTACACCTCCTCATGGTAACACCACTTTAGAGTTCACCAGAAACACTCAAATTCTACTCAATATAGTTGATCTGATGCAAAGAAGGGAGGTCTTGTCCAAAACACAAGCAAACATGCCTACCACTCAAAATAATTACTCATTTGTCTCAAGATCTTAATGGATCAACTTTCTCCAGATCAACGCCATCACCCGAGGGAGCAGACCAGGAGCACTCTCACGACAGCGACTGAGGCGGGTACTTCAAGGGCTCAAAGGGACGACGAAGTTCATGTCCCCAATGATCGTCCACCACCGTGGAACCAAGAATCCAATTTTGTTACTTATGAGGACTTGGAGAAACTCCTATGAAATCATAGTAATAAAGACTCATCCTCATTTTATCAGCATTAGCCTCAACCCCAACACCAGTCGACCAAGGATAAGCTCTACTTTATGTCCCAGACAAATCTATACAGCAACAATAACAACAAAATTCAAAGCCAGATCTGACATTCTTAAAATTTTCCTTACACAAGGAAGAGGAACTTCACTCTCTCCATAGAGTATGTAAACCAAATAGTCACAACCCTGTTGAGATCATATACTTCTTAAATTCACAATGCGAAGGTATATTCATTATCCTCAACTACTTCATACCCAACATACGCCTGTAACTTCCAGATAGGATGAGAGGCACCCCAAAACTGCTTCAAATATACAAGTATGACTTGGGATTGCTCAAATCAACCCATCCTTGAAGACTGGCTCATCTCCTTCAGAATAATCCCTTCTCTTCCTTTTCAAGAACCTTTGTTACAAGCTTCAACTCATGAGAAAGCCTTTCGAACTCACCTCTAGCTTTGATTACTACATCCAAGCCTGCAAATCCGCCTACTTTAGCAAGATGCTCCCATACAAAATCCCTGATGACGATAAATCCATGCAATGTCAAGATCAGGTTTCTCAGCTTCATCTACAACTTCCTCCCATTCTTTAAGGACGACTTCTGAGATTTCATTCGGAGGAAGAGAGATAGTTTCATATCAATGTAAAAAGATGGAATGATAAAGCCTCTAACTCACGAATACTCGGAGCGAATTCTATCAAAGCGTAAATCAACGCTAACACCCGCATTATGGTATTCTGCTGGCACATTCTTCGTTACGCTGCTACTCCGCATAATAATGTTATTTGAAGCATCATACTAAACAAGCATGCGAAAGGGAGTCCATTCATGGTTTTCAGTTTGAGAGAGGATATCTTCCACATCACGATCGAATGGAAACTCTCATTCCTTCTTTAGCAGGCTCTGCTCTTTGATTTCAACCATCCTCCCCCTAAAAGTATAGAGATTACGGGCATATTAGGTCAGAACATCTCAAACACAATTTTTTTGATCACGGATAGTAAAAACCACTACCAATACTCTTAAAAAACATTTACCTTCATTACGAAGCAATATTTAAGGTATTATATTATCCGAGGTCATTACAAGATGTTTCACAGAAATCGCATCATAAACAGTTTTACACTGCCTTCTGGAAACTATGAAGTTGGCGACAAATGGTAAGAATATAGCATGACTCATATGTCAAAAGTTTTGTATGGATGTCTATTACAACATTCTATAAGGGAACATTAAACAAGCTAAGAGTTATGGACGAAATAATGAGCGATGTCGTGTCTGAAAACTGTCAAAATTTTCCTGGATACTTCCTGAATTTGACGGTTAGTTCATTTTGACGCCTCAAACAAGATAAAAACCTGGATTTTTTTTCTAGGAAAATGTAGGAAATTATTTTGCTAATAAATATAGAGGGGTCAATCATAGAAAACGGATGTCGTATGAAGATTCTACAACATTTTTCCTAAGTATTATACTTATGAGATTTTCTAATAGCGAAAATCTATAAAAGTCTTTGTGAATTCGAGCATGGCTATGCTTATATGAGAAGTTCGAAGAGTCCACATGTTCTATTACGGTCATGAAGAGAAGAAACTTACTTGAGATGTATCCAAGTTAACGGAAGTTTCTAGTGTGGTTTCATCTTTATTGCTTACTTCTTCATCAACAACAGTATATTCAATTTATTCGCAAAGTTCATCAATACGGGACGCTTCTTCAAGCTTTTCATTCTCAAACTTATCTTCGTCCTCTATACTGATGGTGTCTCCTGAAACCTCAGAAGCATCATATGAGATACGAGAAGTGACAAAATAAAGACTTACTTTTTTGCGGGGTCAAATCATATTTCCAGGAAGAATTATTCGTGGTCCTTTTCATACAGACTGGGGACTGTCAGCAGCAACTGAATTTTTATCCACTCGAGGACGCACCACACGCGCATGCTACAAGAAATAAAGCAATTAGTCAAGTCATGATAATCATGCTTTGAGTTAAGAAGATTAAAAAAGAGTGGTGACCGTATGGATATAACATCTTATTACCATCTCCAAATGAATACAATAAGCGTATGAATCTAAGGATCGGGATAAGGCACAGCTCCCACGAGGTCATAAAACATCCTCTGACGACAACGACAACTTCAACTTCAGTTACGATACTCGCTCTATGCCCGTTGCTTCAACAACAACAGAGAACGACTCTAACCTTCATGACTTCCCTTGTCCTGTCAATTTCCTGGAGGCATGGACCCGTGACGAACCATCATATTATCTCTTTCCTGGTAGCGGATCCAAGTGAGCTACACTTGGGGACTGATGGCTCCTTCACTTTTGAAGATTTAACACAGTCACATCCTTCAACTGGAACGTCTGATCAGCAATGGTACTAGAAAAAAAAATAAATACATCAAAACTCACACCCTCACGGCAACGTAACACCCACACCCTCATCTTTTATATTTTTTCCTCTTCTACAATAAAGCCTTATCAGTTGTGGGAGGATAAATTCCGGGAGTAACTCATTACACCGCTCAAGAGACCATGACACCTCAATAACCTTTAAGTAGATACCTGAAGTATATGAATTCACCTGTGGATATCACAAACCCATTCAACATATATCTCTATGTCTAGTAAGTAAACACCTTTTGTTTGCTCTGCACTTGGAGACTTGATTTGTTACAAAAACCAATTCAAATCCATTTCAACCAATGCGATCCCCAAAACCAAGTTAGTAAAATGCCAGTGTCACCGAAAAAACATCTCTACATCATTACCCCACGGAACTAGAAAGCCCATCTTCTTACCTGATCACCAGAATAATAACTTTCTCATTGTTGTTATTACATACTTTAACCACATTGGTCTACTATTAAAGACACACTTCATTTGGAATTCTCAAGTGATGTCATCATTACCTCTTATTCTTCGAGCAAGCTCTCATGGATAATACCCATTGTCATGAATTCAGTGAAGTGTTCATCATATTTACTTTGAAGAAAAATCTCGCGTCTTATTTCCTTCCTCTTGGCTTAATCCATGCTGGTGTTCCAGTTATATTCATCAAATATTCATCCTTTTTCTTCAGCCTTTACTCCAGAAATATGGCTCAGATGAGGAAAGATGCTTCAAAGCCATAAATTTTTCTAAGAGATGAAATCCTTCCACAGGCTAGGATTTTCCCAAAACCAAAATTTTTCATGAAGCTAAGATTTTTCACAATAGTTAGTATCCTAATGAAGCCAACATCTTCGTGATGAAAACATCTCAAAGCCCCACCTTCCAACAACAGTCCCGTCCACTCCTCTATTTCATCGTTGTTATTCTTACTATTACCTCTTCATTCTACAAACTCGGAAATCAGCAACAGTCGGTAAGGAACGGGACAAAGCATCCTTCACGAGAAATGTTCATCTATGTCTCTGCTACGACATACCGAAAAAAACGAGTCAATCGGAGACATTGTCTACAAGATATGGCTCTGACACTAAGGTCTGCAAAAATATGAAAAACATCACATGGGATTACTAATGACAAATGTTTGCGTATGATTGGATGACCTAGCAAACTCTGATCGAGTGATTCTTTTTGCATATGATATCTTGGTCACTTGGATTCAAAAGTTGGGGTAAAACATCAAAATCCGACATTGCAAGAAACTTAACATCCTCGGGGTGAATGGTGTACAAACATGGTTTTCCGGACGAGATTTAGAAGACTCATCTTTACAGAGACCTCATCCATTCATGGATTCTCATCTTCTCAGATATACTATCATCTCAGGTTCCACTGCATCTCCCAAGAATATCTCACCACACTAGAAGATCTTATCAACCTTGTGTCAACACTACTCCACTGATTGTGACCATGTCATCCCAACTTCTGACGATGTTGATGCTAGCGCTATTATTCAGTGCTTTGTTGATACGTGACTGAACCAACCGATATTTTGCACCTAAGTAATTGATATGTTCAAGTCTATGACAATAGCACTGGAATCAAATTGGACTCACACAGTTGACTACAATGGGGGTCGTGGTCATTCTTAAAAAAATGTGACGATTCTAATCTCCTAAAGTAATTAGGCTTAATCTAAAAACTTAATAACTGACACATTTGAAATTCAAACGTTCCCACAATTGGAAGAAAAAATTTTGGTGGGAAAAAATATATTCAATCTTGGTATTATCGCATGGATAGACCACATCAACCAGAGGATGGGTCTCTAACAAGTGAACTTCTTTTTGAACATTATTAGGTTCGGGAAAATGTGTATGAAGATACTCTTGTAAAATGGTTAAGGCATAAATGTCGATTCCCAAGTGAGGGATTCTTATAAGAGTTAAAGGTAAAGCACATGGATAATGATAATCACCCCCCAAACTTAGAATTTTTGGTGTCTCTAGAAATACTAGGCACAATATCCCTAATTTCTAGATACTCAGATTCCTGAAAATGATCTATTGCTTCTTCTAAGTTATAAACAGGAGGTGCATCCTCACTCATAGTTAAAATTTATACGATTCTATCATATTCATTTGAGACTATTGTTCCTGAATCATTGGACTCTAAAACACTCGTTCCGGGATAAACTCGTTCCTCCAAACCAATATCGTCTTCATAATAACAAGGAAATAGTTCACAGTCTATAACAATGGTATCTCTAGTTAAATCCTTATCATCTTGAATAGGTAAATAATCATTAACATTATTAGGATCAGTACTAGAAACATCATTGTTATCATGAGGCTCAAATGGTGTAAAAATTTCCTGATCATTATGATTACGGATTTCAAATTCTTCATCAATATTCTCTTTATCATCATAATAATATGAAGATGTTGAACCTTATCATAACTAGTAGTGTTACCAATTCTAACCTCGTCATCTTGATTAAGCGAATAATAAATATCCACAATTTCAAGGGTAATATTGGAAACATTATATTGACAATTAAGATTATTTTGAGCAATTCTCATTGTATTGGGACCGTCATGGTATGAGCCATAACCTTCGAAAGGTTGGTAGTGGTCCCAAGTAATATCCACACTATGGTCATAGTACGGGTAATGTCCATTTTAAAATTTTGTCGGGTATTCATTGTATTGGCTATCGTAATATACCTACAGTCAAAGACTGGTCAAAGGTACAAGACTAAGGCTTGTGGAATTTCGACTGATAACGCCCAGATGGTTCAGTGTACTATTCCACGTGTTATCCTAATAATCGATAGCAGGCAATGCAAGTGATGTGTGTGCATGTGTTTTTTTCATATATACAAAATAAAATAAAATCTAAAATAATATATACAAATAAAATAAAATAAATGTAATGAAAAAATCTAAAAATTAATGAAATAAAGAAAATTGGGTTTTATTACTTACTTTTTTTTGGTAGGCAAATTCCACAATAATTGTAAAAGACCACCTGCGCATCAAAGACAAGAAAATACCCAAGTAAAATCTAAAAGATAAAATAAAATAAATCATAATTAACCTAATTAAAAACTAAATCTAATAAAAAAATTAAAATAAAATCTAAACCCTAACCAAAAAACATGTCCGCGTCGGCGGCGCCAAAAATTGATGTGCTTCATAGAAATTTTAAGAAAAGTATCATTCACTCGGACTCGTGAAGAAATATTTTTGACCTAAATTCTAATTTAGATAGCAAATAATTAAAAGATTATAAAAATATCGAGAGATACTGGGACTCAGGATTCCACCATTCTTCATATTCATGTGATTCATATATTAATTCTAGGCAATTATAGCTCATACAATAGAAATGTGGCTCTAATTCTTTGCCAAAACTAGATTTCTAAAATATTAAATGTAAATAATAAGCATGGCGCATCAAAAGTACTTTAGACTAAGCATACACCATCAAACAAAATCACACTTAATTAGTAAAAATTATAATTCATTTTAAATTAATGCATAAGTCATAAAAGAATTAAATATATTTACCACATAATTGTGAAATATGGCTTCCTCCATTATACCAATGATGGGGTTTTCCTCTCCATTATTGCAAAGAACGAAAACTAAAAGAATAAAGAAAATAATAAATTAAATCCTAAGCTAGTTGCTCTTGGTCTTGGCTACCAGACTCTCGTTTTTTTCCTTGTATCCACGGCGTATTTATAGCTTGCGAAGGAAACCACTTTCCTTTTCTATTTCCACTACCACATCATCGCCCAATGAGAATGCTTCACATGTCAGGACAATGCAAAATCCTTCAATAAGAATACGCCACGCGTCAAATAATATAACTTTCATGCAGTTATATTTTTCTTTATTTGGGAATTATTTATTCTTTATTAACTCCAACCATAAAGAATAATATTCTTTCCATACTCTTCATATACTTAATTCCCATCAATTACTCCATGTAGATTTCTTACCTAATTCTTTTATTTTCTTCATTATAAACAAAATATCTCCAAATATCCTTTTAATATCTTGTAAATGATGTCGACATAATAAGTCATATTTGTGAATAAATGGGCTTCACGCTTTATACACACGCCTTGGCATGTTTACCACATTCCCATATCCAAATAATTTGACCAATGAAATAATTCTCCATGTTCTTTCTTTCGGGCCTAGCCCGTTATAAATAACTTCGTTTCCTCCATTTTACGAGCAGAATTCCGCATTTTAGTCCATCGAGCTTTATTTCCTAAAAATGGAAAAATAACCAAAATTATCAAATATGTACAAAATGAGCAAAATAGAAAATTGAGATCAAATCAGATATCAAAATATATCTATCACAGTCCATGAAGACGCGTCTTGCCATAAGGATAAGTCTCTGAGGACGCAACCTTCCTTGAGGACAAGTCCCTGAGGACGTGTACTTCCTTGAGGACAAATCCCTGAGGACGCGCCATTACTTATGGCGCTGGCCTAATGCCAGCGGCAGTCCTTTATAACTCTTCATCAAGCCTTTTTTCCTGGTCCTTGAGTGAGCCTTGCTTGGTTCTTGGGAACTTTCGTGTAATCTTGGCTTCAGTCACTCCCAAATTTATGCCATGCTACTTCTAAGATAGTCCATGACCATTAAATTTAATATTTTACTAGACTCAATACTGGTTAGTCTACTTAAACAACTTAGTGAATTGAGCAACTTGCCTCACTAATTTAGCAAGTTATTGACTTGAGTTAATCAAAATAGTAGTAGTCCATGACTCAAATATTTTTTACGAGATATCAAATAAAACACATGGGGGTATTATTATTGGGGTATTGATCTGAAGGTCTACAATAACGTGCATTATGGCAACACATCCACGACAAGAAGGTAATAAGTAGTAGGACGGTTATGAGCAATTGAAAGAATGAGGAGTAGTGGTCATACAAGTCCTCCTGATTTGCAGAACATGAATCCACTACAATCTCCAATATTATCACTTCTCCATCTCTTTGTAACTTCCACCACTTACGAGAAATTAGTGTGTTCACTATATGACTATAGATAGATGGCTTCATCTATTCGACATAAACAGAGAGAGAACTGAAATGTATCCCAGAGATAATCCAATCTTAAAACCACACAATATTATTTTTTATCACACAGTGATTTCTCAACCTTGTTTGCTTCCCTCCCCTAAGATCAACCCATCATCTCCACATTTGTGACCGAAGAAGGACGTGAACAGTCATCTCTTGTTTAGGCTCGTCCTGTTCGATTTTGATCTCTCAAACCTACTGAAAGTACTCTTTTGCAGTATATTTGTTTTCGCCATAAAACAGATGGTACTAACGATCATCATCAATATTTTTCGAGTGACATATTCTTTTATCCCGTGTTTCGAGTAAAAATTGTGATTATCACTAATTGTGAAAACTATAATTTTCAGTGACCTGGTGATAATTGCACTTTTTAAAAAATCACAAACGATTCCAAAAGATGAAAATTGTTATTATCATTAAATTGAGAAAACTGTAATTTTTAGTGAGCTCTGATAATTGTGATTTGCGCAGAACTCAACTGTGAAAAAATTGAGATTATCATTAAATTGCAATTAAACGTGGAGTTAAAGACGTTATTTATAAGTTATTGACAAATTTTAAAAATAAAATGTGGAGTTAAAGATATCATAAATTAGAAAATCAAAATATTATGGATTATCCCTATATACTTGGTATTTGACTTTTTTCAACGTCTAGGAAAATTTTCACCTACCATAAAATTAGGTAATTTTTTTAACTTGATAAATATCAAAAATAAATTACTTATTAAAATAAAAGTTTAATTTAGTAAACTTGTATTATTATAATAAATTATGGGTTTCACATACAATTGTTTGTGGGGAAAAATGAATTCAATGCTATTTTAGAAAAAAAATGGGGTGAGCATGTGATAATTCGTCAATCCTTAAACATTTGTACTGTTGAAGTACTTTGTTTAGATTCGAGAGATCAATTTCTACAATCCTAGCCTAAACCAAGCAATGGCCATTCCAGTCTTGCTTCAGTCACAAAATGAGAAGGAGAAGGGTTGGTCTTAGGGAGGGAAGCGAGAGAATAATAAGGTCAGAGTATCATACTCTGCTGGATGTAGTTGGTGTGAATAGCTATGGATAAGTCTTCTATATGAGAAGATTAAACGATCAGGGTTGATCGATTTAAATTGTTCTGTTTCAGACTTGTTTAATTGTTGCAAACTTGTGGCCGTGTAAAACATTCTCTTTTGTTCCACAGATTGAGCATCTATTTATATCATTGTTATTGTAACTACTCGACCTCTTTTCTGAAAGAAATTGTCGATGGTTGAATAATGGTGAAGTGGAGAAGGTGGTGAAGGTTTTGACAACTACTCTCCACTTCGATTAAGACTAAATAGTCACTTATTCAACTTAGCACTTCTCTAATCAACTGCTAATCGAAGCTTCCAGACTTTCTCTTTGGTGGGTGCACTGCTGCACCAGTAGTGATGTCTCGTGTAATATTGTAGTATTAAGCAGTACTAATACTAAATCAATTAATATCTTCTCAATGGGTCTATTGACTAAGGACTTGTCTTGATTGACTAACTGATGATTCTAGCAGACTAAAATAGAACAAATGTGCCTTGCATGACTAGCTGATGAGTCTAGCAGACTAAAATAAATTTGTCTTGCTTGACTAGATGAGGAGTCTAGCAGACTAAAATAAAATATGTTTTGCTTGACTAGATGATGAGTCTAGCAGACTAAAATAAATATGTCTTGCTTGAATAGCTGATGAGTCTAACAGGCAAATAAATGTGTCTTGCTTGACTAGATAATGAGTCTAGCAGACTAAAATAAAATAAATATGTATTTATTTGTGTATGAGGAGCAATGTGTCCATCTTGGTCAATTTTGTATTGACATATTTATATTATAGAAACAAGTGTATGTTGTTGAGCATGAAAAATTGTGTGTGAGGCCTCATACGAAGATATATGTGAGAGAGGCCTATCATAGGTTAGAGTTTTAAAGCTTGTAAAAAAACCTAATTTTCCAAGTTAAGAAAGTTAACGTCCAAAGTAGAGGGAAGAGTGCTAAATTGATATATTCACGTGAAGGAAGAGAAAGAGCTAATCATTTTAGAAAAGTGGTAAAAATAGTTCGTTCACTAAGACTTGTGAAGATTCGTTTTAGACCTAATTTTGATTTAAACTAGAAAATAAGTAAAATATTTTAACAATATTGGGAAGAAATGGAACTCAGGATTCCACCAAAATCACTTCTGAATGATTTCTACAATGATTCGTTAACAATTATAGCTCTTTTATTGACTCTGTTTCTTTGCCAAAAGTAGATTTCTAAAATATTAATTGTAAATCACAAGCATGACGCATAAAAAGTTCTTAAGTCCCAGCATCCACCATCAAACAAAATCACAACTAATTAAGAAAAATTATAAATATATTAAAAATCAAAGCAAAAGTCATTAAGAATCAAAAATAATTACCATTCATTCATGAAATATGGTTTCCTCCATTGTCCCAATGGTGGGGTTTAGCTAGACATAGCCTTCTTAAAAGTCATTAACTATTAAAGAAAATCATAAACTGTTTTTGAAAAGCAAAACTAAACCCTAGTTTTCTATCTGTGAGAAATTGTCTAGAAAATTGTATCCAGGCTCCCCTTTATATAGGCTTTGGTAACCTCATCTTGATCCTTATCCAATTACGAAACCTAATTTCATTAAAGTTTTCCACTTCCTTTTGATTCCTTATCCAATTAGGAGACTTAACCTCCTCAAAAACCAACAAAAATCCTAATTTTCACGTCAAATGCGAGCCCAAAACGCTTCTCTTATTTCCCTTCCCGCGCAGGCCCAATAAGGCCCAACAGATAACAAATCCAAGTTGGTTTCACAGTTTTGCTCATAACTTCTTCATACGAACTCGGAATGACCTCATTCTTTTTGTGTTGGCTTCGCATTTCAATTCTCTACAAGAAATCCTGGAATAGACTGAGTTCCACTAGGTCTTTAGCAATTCTTCCTTCTAGAGCTCAATTCACTTCTTTTAAAGATGTAACCTAATAAAACACATAAACTACAAAAGTAATAATAACACACAGTAATTTACACAAAATATAGAAAATAAGTATAAGGAAATGATACTTAAAATATACAAATTATGCATTAATCAAGAGTGCCCAACTTTTATCTTGAATCAAGAGTCTCATGTTATGCTCTTTGTACTCAGCCTCACACGTTGAGGGTAAAAGAACAAAACGCCAATTTTAGTAAGAAGCAAGACGTCAAAATTTTTTAAAAAAAGTATGGAAGCTTCGATCAGTAGTTGAGTAGAGGAGTGATAAGTTGAATAAGTGACTATTCAACATTAATCGAAGTGGAGAGTAGTTGTCAACATCTTCACCACCTTCTCCACTTCATCATTACTCAACTATCGACAGTTTCTTCCAGAAAATAGGTCGAGTGGTTATAATAGCTATGATATAAATAGATGCTCAATCTATAGAACAAAGGAGAAGCTTTTACACGACAACAAGTTTGCAACAATTAAACAAGTATGAAACAGAACAATTCAAGTCGATCAACCCTATTCATTTAATCTTCTTATATAGAAGACTTGTTCATAGCTATTCATACCAACTAAATCCAACAGAGTCTAATACTCTGACCTCATTCTTCTCTCGCTTCCTTCCTTAAGGACAACCCTTCTCCTTCTCATTTTGTGAGTGAAGCAAAACTGGAACGACTATTGCTTGGTTTAAGCTAGGATTGTACATATTGATCTCTCGAAGTTAAACAAAGTACTTCAATAGTACAAATGTTTAAGGATTGACGAATTATCACCAGCTCACCCAACTTTTCCCTAAAATAGCCTTCAATTCGTTTTTTCCCACAAACATTTTAGCGATCATACTGGGATATCAATCACTCAGTTGCAAAGTCAATTCTTCAAGTTTCTCAATTTCTTCAATTGTCTCAATTTTAGAATAGTCGGCCTCGGACTAGATCTTAGGATCACTAGTCCCAATCCTGATTTCTGTAGTAATGCCACAGATGGTGTCCCTCCTACGGTCAATGGTACTACCAATAACTTTCACTCTGATGGTGTATTAGAAATCAAAAATACACAAAATCCAACACCCCTCACCAACTCGAGTAGAATTATGAGACCATGTTAAGAACCCTAGCAAGGCTAGAAAACTCGCAAGGCTTTATCCTTAAATTCCTTCACTGAATGATAGAAGAACCAGGGTGTAACTCTCTTTTCAATGAAGATTTACATTTCTTGGGATTGGGGAATCCTCACCAAGCATACGAGCCTTCTTCTCATCACGTTAGAAGCTTCACTGCCTGTGAAAATCCAGTAGGACAAGAGGCCATATTCCTTATCGAAAGTTTGTGTGACCTTATGCATTTTTCTAAAGAACAGTGTGTAAATACATTCACTTCTCTCAACCGTGTTGCTTTTGACGCACATCTAACTCCATCCTCTCCAGAGGCAGTAGAGATATCCATTGCATCTGACTCTCCCATAAGCAATATCACCTTTACTGAAGAGGACATCATGACTGAAGAGGGTCAACTCGAGCTTTATATGTGACTACTTATGTCAAAGATTTTGAATTCAAGAGAGCTTTCAACGATACATGCGATGCTACTAACATCATCCCTCTCAAAACTCCCAGAACAACCAGAGTGCAACAAAGAAAGATCGTGAATCATCCTGTCGTGATAAAATACTCTAAAAGAAAGAGGACCAACATCTATAGATACGTCTACTTAGACCTGAAGGTAGGGCATATTCAATCAAGAGTCAAATTTCATATGATCACGAAAGAACCTGAGTACCATATGATCCTGAGATGGCCATGGCTCCACGATAATAAGGTTGTCCCTATCAACCTACCATCAATGAAGGAAGACTACACTCAATGAAAAAATTATTCGCATAGCAGAGTCCTCGTCTCCCTATGCTCCAGTCTATGATCCTGAATTTTTTAAGCCTAGAGATGATGAACACGGCCCGCCGAACAAAATCTACAGCACGCCGCTGCCTACTTGGGCGTCAATTGAAAAGGATGACAGTATGTCGTCTCCAAAAACACCTCTCTCATCAAGTTTTGCTAAGAAATATCCAACAATTGCCAGAATCCCAACTCACTCTCACACCAAAAGGGGATGCAACTTTATCACCAGTTATGATACTGAAGAAAGAGTCATCTACCTTCGACGTCGATTTTAGCAATTAACAGGCGAGGCTGCTGATGAGCCTTCCCGCCAGAAGAATGTAATAGCATCAAATCAACTCAAGAGGAGGAGGTACTTGATGCGCCACGATAGTTGCAAGATGGTACAGACTCGACAACAGATGAATTAGAGATGGTGAACATTGGGACAGAGGAAGCGCCAAACCCCTTCTCGATTAGTTCAATCTTATCACCATATGAACAAACAGAAATTATGAATCTCTTAAAGGAATATCAAGATACGTTCGCCTGGACTTACGAAGAGATGCCTGGTCTAGATAACGAATTAGTTACTCATTATTTACACATTATCCCTGGATCTAAACCTGTTAAACAACCATAGAGAAAATTCTGACACGAGATAGAGGGAAAAATCAAGGTTGAGATACAGAAGATGCTTACTATCGGATTTATCCAACTTGATTAGCCAACATCGTACCCGTCAAGAACAAGAATGGTCAAATTAGATGTTGTATAGACTTTAGATTTTTGAACAAGTGTTTTTCCAAAGACGTTTTTCCTCTTCCAAATATCGATATGTTAGTCGATGCTACCAGTGGTCATGGCATGTTCTCTTCCATGGATGACTATAGTGGTTATAACTATATCAAGATGTATGACATGATGCTAGTAAAACTGTTTTCCGAATTCTTATCAGAAACATCTACTATACTGTGATGCCTTTCGGTCTAAAGAATGCAGGTGCTATATACCAACATGCCATGACCGTCATCTCTTATGATACGATACATAAAAAAGTAGAAGATTACGTTGATGATGTGGTAGTCAAATCCAAAACTCGAGCAGACCATCTACATGTGTTACGTCAAGTATTTGAGAGGTGTAGAGAATATAAACTAAAGATAAACCCTCTGAAGTGTGCATTCGGTGTTTCATCTGGAAAATTTCTACGATTTCAAGTAACAGCAGAAGGGATCAAGGTAGATCCAACTAAGGCTCAGGCTATCACTATCATGCCTCCACCACAGACAGTCACACAACTCAAGAGCTTCATAGGAAAAGTATCGTATATTAGACGCTTCATTCCAGAATTGGCTCAGTTTGTCGCCTCATTCACTCTACTAATGAAGAAAGGGGCAAGTTATGTTTAGTCTACCGCTCAACATGAAGCATTTTCTAAAGTCCAGCAATTACTATTATCCCCATCCGTGATGACATCCCCTATGGCCAGACGACCTTTGCTTCTGTACGCAACCTCTAGCGAGGTCGCAACAGGAGCTCTTCTTTTATAAGAGGAGGGTATGGTGGTTGAATACCAAGTTTATTATATTAGTCGTTCACTGAAGGATGTCGATCTTAGATATTCTAAAACAAAAAAAAACATGTATGTCATTGGTTCGTGCCATACAAAAAATTACACATTATCTATTATCTAACAGAGTGGTGTTGGTTGCTAAAGCTGATCCCATCAGATCCATGTTGTTAAAACCGACCTTAATAGGAAAAGCTGATAAGTGGCTAATTCAAATTTTAGAATTTGACATAGCTTGCGTCTCACCAAAAGTAATGAAATCACAAGCAGTGGCAGACTTGTTAGCGGCTTTTCTTGGCAAAGACACTACTATGCTGCACGAAGAGGTACCCGGAGAATTCCCATAAATCTCCTTAAAAAAGAAACATGGTTATTGTATTTTGATGGATCTGATACTCCTAGTAACAACGAAGGAGGGGCCGGCGTAGTTCTAGTATCTCCAACCGGTGATGTCTTCTCATATTCGTTCAAACTGGATTTCGAGTGCTCTAATAATTCAGCAAAATATGAAGCCTTCTTAATAGGACTATCGCAAGCCAAACAAGCAGGAGCGACACATCTAGAAATAAGAGGTGATCTAAAACTACTTTTTAACAAATGAATGGAGTATACTACCTCAAAGAGGAAACATTGTCTCCTTACAGAGGCGAGGCTCAAAATTTGTTGACTCATTTTGCTGAAGCAACAATAGTTCATATTGTCAAGCCACTTTAGCTTCTAATTTATAATTTGAAGGACATGAGCAACTATTGAAAGTATAAAGGCGGACCATGTCATCAACTTGGATGATTGAAGCGGAGAAAGTTCAAGCAAATGACTGGAGGATGCCAATCATTAATGAACTCAGTATTTCACTTCCTCAAGGAAAAATCAAACTTAAAAGCCTGAAGAACTTCTTCCCGCTTCATGGAATGCTATACTTCAGAAACTCAGATGGGTCATTGTCAATATATCTAGAAGATGAAGAAGTGCAACAACAACTCCACCACATGCATGATAAAATACGTGGGAAGACTTTAGTAGTTACCCTCTACCGACGCCTTCAAAGGTTTGGGTATTACTGGCCAGACATGGAGATTCAATCTCGAGCACTGTAAGGCGCTTGCTCAAACTATCAAGCACCACCATATCAACTAGAAGCCTTGACCATTCACCATACCGGGGATTGGCGAGAATCATATGTCAAATACATTCGAGATAACTTCCTACATTCGGATAACAGAGAGGCAATTAGGATAAAACAGAAGGCCAAGAGATTTATCTTTCATGAGGGGATCTTGTACCGCAGTCTTATTACGATGCCTAGCCAACTCCGAAATTACTGTAATGTTGAAAGAAACACATGAAGGTGAACATCAAGGGAAGAGAAAACTATTTCTCCAGATTGATGAAAGATATTATTGTCCAACCATGGAAGACGATGGAGTTGTATTTGTCCAAAAATATCACAAATGTCAAGTTCATGGAAACCTCATCCATACGCCTTGTATCCCCTTCATTCAATCAGTAGTCCTTGGCCCATCTACAGCGGGGAATGAATACCATTGGTAAAATCAACCTGCAATCGTCTAAGCAACATGATTATATAATCACGCATACAGAGTATTTTACTAAATTGGTTGAAGTTATCCCTCTCAAAAGTTCAACTAGAAAGACAATTGCAGCATTCATTAAAGAACACATCATTTGCAGGTTCGGCGCCCCCAAACATGTCATTACAAACAAAGGCACGCCTTTCGATAACGAGAAAGTCAGAAACCTGCTACAAGGATATGGCATCAAAAGAAGTCTTCTCTACTCCTTATTAACCTCAAGGGAAGACAAGCTTTTACACAACAACAAGTTTATAATAATTAAACAAGTCTGAAACTGAACAATTCAAGTCGATCAAACCTGATCATTCAATCTTCTCATATATAAGACTTGTTCATAATTATTCACACCAACTACTTCCAAAGAGTATGATACCCTCATTCTTCTCTCGCTTCCCTCCCTAAGACCAACTTTATCCTTCTCATTTTGTGACTGAAGCAAGACTGGAACGGCCATTGCTTGGTTTAGACCAATATTGTGTAGATTGATCTCTCGAATCTGAACAAAGTACTTCAACAGTACAAATGCTTAAGAATTTACGAATTATCACCTGATCACCCCACTTTTTCCTAAAATAGCCTTCAATTCGTTATCCTTAAGAAGCAAGACGTCAAATTTTTTAACTAGAAGCAAGATACTCATATTTTACAAGAAGGAAGATTCTCATATTTTACTCTTTATACTCAGCCTCACATGTTGAGGTTAAAAGAGTAAAATTATCAATTTTGACAAGAAGCAAGTCGTATGAACTTGGCTTTGTTTTTGAAGGCATGTGAGTCTTGCCTTGAGAATAGTCACGCAATCTTAGTTGCTTGGGTAAGCCGTGCACATTGGAGATAAGAGTGGTAGGGACGTCTCCCTCTTCAAAATTTAGGGTTTGCAAGTGTTAATTAGGGTTTTAAAGCTTATATGTCAAGAAGCAATAGTCAAAGCACTTAATTGGAGCAAGAGGCAAGACATTCACGCCAGGCTTGGTGATGTCGTTTTAGAAGTGGTAAATAAAGAGGTTCGATTCTCGAACTTGTGAAGGTAATGATTTTAGAAAATATTAGACTTAATCTAATTAAATAAAAATCAGGAAAATAAACTAGAGATGATTTTTAGAAAATATGGGGAAAACCAGGAATCAAGAATCAGTTATTTCTAACAATTTATGTGATTAATCGGGTAATTCTTTTAAATAAATTAAGCTCAAATATTGCCAAAATAGGTTTTATGCAAACAAGTAGAGGTAAATCATAAGCATGGGACATCAGAGGTTGTCAACCCAGCATGACCCATCAAACAAAAACACCACTACTGAATGAAACCGTTTTTCTATTTCGAAACTATGCAATTTTAACAAGTAAAGAATTATAATTAATTAATTAAAAATAGACTTACCACATAAAATTGAGAGAAAAACCTCCTCCATCATCCCAGTAATTATACTTAGCTCATGGTGGAGAAAACTTGCTCAAAAGATCTCTTCATTGCTCAAAATATTGATTACAAGGTGAAATAATGGTGTAACAGCTGAACAGATACGTATATAATCGTTACAGAAGATGGTTCAGCCGTGACAAAAGAAAATGAGCAACAGGAAAGAAACAGTTGAAGCAGCTCAATATGCACGACAGTTCCAGCGTTAGTGAACAACAGTTCTTTTTTAGTGAACGACAGTTCGCTGGAGCTGTTTGTTCTTCACCTCCTTCTTCCCTGTACGCAGCAGCAGAAAAGAAAGTTTTCTGTTCACTATTCCAGCGATTCTCCCCCCTGATTTTCTTGGCTTATCTTGCTATTTATAGATGAAACAAACCCTAGGGAGAGTTCTAATTCGATTAGAACTCTCAAAACTTATCCAAACAACTTGTAAATCCGAGATGAACTCAAACAGCATCGGATTGGCTTTTCCGATTTGTTTCCACGATTTCCGGCCAATATTTAGCTCTTAGATGTACTGTTTTGCCGTGTATGAGATGTTTGAATCATTCTAGTATCTCTTAGAGGCTTCTTTGTTCGATCAAACTCTTTAAAATCTTCACAGCAGAATTTGGTTACGTAACCATCATTCTTCCCGCCAAATTCGAATTTTAAACCAAAAAGGGGTTGCCCCAATCCAATATGCGGGTGCCTTAATCTATTTTCCCGGGTGCCATTATCACTTTTTGAGCCAATTTTTCCACAAATCTTTATTCTTCTAATGTACCTACAAAAGCATAAAAACACGTAATATTTGCAAAATCGAATACTAACTTAATAGAAACTAAGGTGCAATTTAGACACTAAAATGTGTCTTTTTCACTTGGCCAGGAAACAAAAAGCTCACGTTTTACTCTTGTGCTCACCCTCATATGTTGAGGGAAATATAGTAATTAGCCAATTTTTTCAAGAGAAGCATGACGTCCATGCTTGTTTTTTGAGTGAAGGCGTGCAAGCTTTACTTGTGGAAGAAGACGCACAAGCAAGAGCAAGGTGCGTTTGAAAATTAAAGTTAGCTTCCTTTTTCAAAAATAGGGTTTGAAAATACTTTTTGACATGCTTTTGACATACGCTTATAAGTGTTCATAATCTATCTTCAAACCCTAATTAGGTTTGAAAGTACCTTTTGGCACACCAAATTTGGCAAAGAACAGGACGTGTGAGCTTGGTTTATGAATGAAGACACGTGAATTTGTCCTAGGAGCAGACGTGCAAGCCTAGCAATTTAGCTAAGGAGTACACGTTGGGAAAAAGGGAGGTGAAGACGCTTCCTTTCTCAAATTAGGTTTTGAGAATCCAAATTAGGGTTTGAGCCTATTCTTTGGTCCTGAGATTAAAATGGACAAGCTTTGTAATATGCTTTGTCTCACCTAAGACGGACAAGGTAGGGAGCATCAACCCCTTTGACTTGGATGGAAAAGAGATTTCATATGAAATTTTGAAACCCTAAGAATTCAGATTTATATTTTCGATGAAGACGCTTTAAAATCTTCATACGGAGTCCGTTTTTGATGATCTACCCCAACTTTTTCATGCCCAGACAACCAGCAGTGATTTAGTTGACTGTTTTGATCATATCTCTTAGTTCGTTTGTCCGATTAATGTGATTTTTTAGTATGTTATAATGGACATCCATACAAAGATTTTGGTTTATATTTCATCCCTTGATTCATTACCAATTGCTCACAGGTCGCGACTTTGTACAGGGCAGTGCAGAATTGCGTCTGACGAGCTTAATGTAAAAAAATGTGTTTTTAAGCTTCTGTGATATTTGCTTGAGAATTGGATGTTAGATAAAGGATGTTTACGCCATTGGTTGCTTCCTTAAGCAAGGATTGACACGTCCAAGGCTAAGTTTTGCTAGTAAAAGCTACGTTTTGAAGTTTAATATTTCTCAAATTCGAGTCTCGAGAGATAATTTTACTATTTTACCCTTGACAAAAACCCACCATCTACATTAAGTCCCCTTCTTAGCGTTGAACGAGTAATGTTGCGTGGTAAACACTAGATGGTGGTATGTCACATAAAACAAAATATAACTTTATAGTTCAATGGTTAGATATTACCAGAAGAGTAGTAGTCGGCCTAAAATTTCGAAGAAGCAAGCAAGGAAGCCATGTTAAATATATAAACAAAGATCCACAGCTGGAATACTAAAGTAGGACTTATACTTGATCGAACAGGCACAGTTGTTGGGTTAACTTGGCTAGGGTTGACAAGCAATCTTGGAGTTTAGAAGAATAACGTTCAATCCTTAAGCAAAATCTTGATGGAAAAAAAAAAATTTGTTAGCAAGCAGACAAGCATGGTCGATGATCAGACAAGCTTGGATGGTAAGCAACACGGACAAGCTAGGTCATGAACTAAGACGGACAAACTTGGTCTTGGCTATTGGACGGACAAGTAATGTCCATGGAGGTTGGGCGAACAAGCAAGGCTTGAAATTTAGAAGGACAAGCATGCTTGGTAGGAACGGATAGATAAGACTAGCATGGCATAAGGACCAAATCCACTTCTGAACAAGTCCAGCTAGAATAATATTTATTTGTTATTATTTTATTTGAGAAAGTTTTTTTTTTTGTAATTATACTCTTAGGTATTTGGAGCATTCCTCTTCTATCGTAACAACAACGTGAAGGTTTTTGGAATATTAGTTGGTTGTAGAGAGTGTTGAGGAAATGCTTCCGCCAGAACACTAAAATGAGTGTTTAAGGCAGTAGTGCCGCAGAACACTAAGATAAGTGTTGAGGCAGTAGTGCCTCAGAATACTAAGATGAGTGTTGAGGAAGTGTTGCCGTTAGAACAGTGAGATGAGTGTTGAGGAAGTGGTGAATCAAAACACTTAGATGAGTGTTGAGGCAGTGTTGCTTTCAGAACACTAAGATGAGTGTTGAGGAAGTGGTGCCTCAGAAAATTGAGATAAATTTTGAGGCATTAGTGCCTCAGAACAGTAAGATGAGTGTTGAGGCATTGGTGCCTCAGAACACTAAGATGACTGTTAAGTCAATGGTGCCGCAGAACACTGAGAATAGTGTAATCTGAGCATTGATACATACACAAAATAAGTTCAAGGAATTCAGCCATGGAAGTTCGGTGACTTGAGACAAGTTCAATATTACTCAATAGGAAACTTAATGAATATATAACAATATTAGGTCCATGCAACTCAGCTTAGAGTGATCATGGATGAGTTTAGTATTTCATTATTGCTAAAAAGACTTCAAGTACGGAAGGTCTATATAGATACTGTAAATAAACTAATGAATCAATATTGCTCGATATGAGTCTTAATATTTATATGTATATATGGAACATGTTCAAGGGATTCAGTTGCAGAATCGTTGCACCTAGAACAAGTTCGAGTTGCTTTATACTAGTGGACAATCAATCTAGAAGCTTGAGATTTTAAGAGACAAGAATTTAAGCCTTTGTCTTGATAGGTATTAGCACCAAATGATACTCAAATTTCTCTATACTAATGGACAATCCATCTAGGAGCTTGAGGTTTATAATATAAAATCATATAACATCTGGGAAATGTAATGAACGCCAGTGTTATTCTGATGATTTTGTACACTAATTAATGTTGATTTATTCAGTAATTGTGATCGTGTATGTGGTATTCTGACAAGCTCAGTCATACATACAGAGAGTTAGGTGTTTGAGTATCCATGTTAAAATTCTCAGCAAAATTCTGGGGTTTAATATTTCTGAGACCCGGCTCTGAGATATAAATTTTTACGATTTTAGATGAAAATAAAATAATAAGGCTTAGTTGTAAAATATTACCAGAGATATTGCAATTAGCTTGAGCTTCGAAATGGAAAGCAACAAGGTCACCTTGGATAGACAAGTAGAGATCCATGGATGGAAGACCAAGGCACGACTTGGAGTTGATCGGACAAGTACATCTTGGAAGGTGCGACAAAGCATGGTTAGAAGGCTATGGAACAAGCAAGACTTGCATAGAAAAGCATTGCCCATGGACGAACAAGAATGCTGGAACCAGCGAAGACAAGCTTCGGGAGGGCAACAGGTACTTGCTGAAGGCTGGATGGACAAGCCTTGGATGAAGTTGATGCAGATAAGCTAGAGTCGTTGGATAAGCTTGGATAGGGATGACAAGCAAGCTTAGGGTTTAGAAGAAGGATGATCAAGTCTTGATCAAAGGCTGGACGGAAAATCAAGCTTGATAGCAGGCAAACAAGTTTAGTCCTGAAAAAAAGGCTGAAAAGCTTGCTAGGATGGTCGACGGACAAGATAGGACCATGAGGAGAAGTCCTTATTCTTCTTGGATATAGCTCGACTATGTAAGGAACTGTTGGCTTAACCCTTATTTGACATCGAGTAGTGAGAGTAGGTCTTTTTTATTTTCTTTGACGTTAAAAAGGCTTAGTCTTCACTGATAGATAAAGTAAGCTTCTTATTTCGTTCTTCTTAAATTTACATGAGCATATGCTCACTCACATGGAGTTAGGGTTTTCTGACCAACCCCCTTTTTGTAGTAGAAGCAGTTGTTGAAGTTGAGGATGCCACCAGTCTTCTACTCCAACGACATGAAGATGTTACGTCTGAATTTTTAGTTGACATGGAAGAGTTTGGCCGACCAAGTTGATCGGACACAATAAGAAGTTGGCAAGCATGAGAGCTGTTGAGATGACCACGACGTGGGAAGCTAGAATCCCGTATATATGTTTGTGCATCATTCACTATAATGGTTGTAGAAACTTTATCTAAAGTTTGTATTCGGTGGTTGACCCTAAATTTTGAAGCCAGGAGACTAATCTATCATATGCGTAAACATCCGTGATTAGTAATCCCCGTGTAAATTTTCAGATTCTATAAACTCTAGTGCAAGAGCCATATCTCTTAGCTCGAGTATCCGATTGACGCTCTCTTTCAATATATTGTAGCAAAGACATATACGAGAAACTTTAGCGAAGGATGCATTACCCCATTCCTCACCTATAAGTACGTTTTTCAGAGTTAGGTATGCAATAGTTTGGGTATACCACTTGGAGATGTATCAAGAACTCGAATTCGATGAAGACTGACTTTGTATGGAGTTGATGTTGTAAGAAGTTGCAAGCAGTAGCGGGTAATTACAGACAATAGAGGGAACATCAGTGAATGTGAGATGATGACTCGATTCATAGCTGGTAGCAGTAAGGTGGAAGACGGAGTCAGGAGAAACTGGTGATGGACCCTAATAATTTTCTTGACGTGGACTGAAGCACATAAGATTGTAGAATCTTTGTTTGCAGTGAAAAATATTATTCATCCTCTCAGTTCCTTATTACTTTTCCTTGTGCAGCAATAGTAGTACTTTGTAGCTTTGACAGTTACCGGGTGTCAGACCCAGATGGTTAGACAGTAGAGGCATGCTTGGCCGACCAAGTTGGTGGGACACAGAAAGTTGGCGATGATAACATGGCTTGAGAAACTTTGCTTGTTGAGTATTCATATTTTAGTACTGAGGTTGTAGCCTAATTAAATTGGAAATTTGTATGTTGTTGAGCTTAATAATCCAATTGACTCGATTAAAAAAATTGATAATTGAGCCTTTGGGGTTTGAATGAACTTCATTCAAACTTTTCATCAACGATTTGTTTCTTCGAATAATCAGTCTTTCATAGATGGTGAATCTTCTGATGTGTTGGGGAAGAGAAGCCTTGCGCCAATGATTTGTCTCCAAGTGTATCTCACTTGGAATTCACCACTAGAATAGACATGACATTATTTGATAGAGTTATCATGTCTTTAGAAATTAATCCTTTGGTATAGAACAGGGGAGGTATCAGAGTCTCCATGTAGTTTTGGTTGTTGCTGATGCGCTATGGATGGAGCAAGAACTTGGATGGAAGTTGGAGTCGGCGTTGGCGTCGAGGATATCAAGCAGTGTGAGGTGGAGTGTACATGGTTTCCTCTGCACCTCATAGGTAGTCAGTCTTAGAAGAAGACCTAAGGATCTACAACTAGATGTAGGTTGTGGTTGTGCAATATGAAGATCACTCTGTTTTGTAAGGTGAGGTGGCTGGTGCATCAATCATCTAATAAGAGAGTACGAAAACATGACTTGACGTAGTCTTCTTCTAGTAGGACAAATAATTGAAATAAGTACGCAACTTCTCCTTATTGAATCGTCGGCACCTCATTGCACTAGGAGTTTTAAAAACTTGTGTATTATCTCGTTCAAATATTAGAGGAGTATAAACTTCTTTCATTTGATCGACTTCTCATGACGTGTAGGTTAGTAATGTCTCTATTATCGACAACGGTAGTACTTTGGTAGTGCTACGTCTTCTTGAATAGTATTAATATAATATCATACTGGTGTATAGAATTCGATAAAATGGGAAGAGATTAAAAGAACGTTCAACCCTTTGAACACGAATAGGACATGGAACTGAGCTTGTGAACTCTTCGACCAGGAAGTATGGCATGCAAGTTGATGCTTCAGTAGATGATAATACCTTGTCACTCATCATGTTGTAAATACGATATCATCTTCAACCATGTGTTCTTTGTAGATGCAGAACAAACAAATGAATCTTCTTCAAAAGATAAAACAAGGGTTCCCATGAATGAAGATGGTAGTGACACATCTTTTCAGATTCAAATTCGTGAACATGATGTCCAATGACATGTCCCCAAGTATGTGAGGATTGAGGCTTTTTCAGAGGCAGAAAAAGGTGTCGGGTAAGGCCAGCTTGAGTGTGGTATCTCTGGACATGCGAGACAACATCCTCTTTAGGTTCCTGCTTCATAGCTATCAAAGTATGATATTCTTCTAGGTATAACGGAAGTTCATCTAATCTTCCCGGTTGCTTAATATCTCTGTAGATGTGGAGATGTCACTGCAAGTACCGTGGGAATTGTAACTAGTTAATATGGAGCCATGAGCGTCCTAACAACATGTCATAGCCAAAATTTTCTTTGGTGATATAAAACTTGTCTTTTGTCTGAGCTTTCTTCATTATTACTCCGAGGATGATATAGCCATATGCTTCTATTTATTTCCCTTCAGGGTCTTTGAGTGACTCCTTCAGATTTTAGTGTTTTGACAAAGATGACTTTGATTTTGATGGGCTTGCCAACATCAATTATGTTGATCAGAGAAGGATAGTAATTTGCAAGACACAACATGGTTGTGGGCTTCAAGAATGTCTCTGTGTTGCGTCTTCGAGCAGTGGAGAAGCCTACACACGTGTTCCATCATGGACTGAACTGTTTGATATATAGATCTCTAGACATGATTAAACTCCTGACAAGGAGAGGCTTTGTATGTACTATTTTAGTCCCCAAACGCAACTCTCCTCAAAGAGTTGGGGAAATCAGCAGAGACCGGACTTTACCTTAGTTGTTGCTCTGGTGCTGAAGCTTTCTTTTTGCCTCCTTCAAGTACAACACCCACATATGGTTGAATGTTTTACTGCTTTATCATTCCTAGCAGGTCTGACTCTCTCCATCAAAACAGGTGTAGTTGTAGTCGATTTCCTGAGTCTAGGCAATAGTCTCTTGCATCAGGAGCACCAATGCTGGTAGTAGCAGAATTGACATTAAGAGTTAGTTATTGAATCTGACCTAAGATCAACCGCTTCTGAAACTAAGAAAAATTTAAAAAAATTAAGAAATTGAAGCTGAGAGATTGATCTCCCACTGTGGTCGCCAAAATGTTTGTGGAAAAAAACGTATTGAAGGCTAATTTATGAAAAATTGGGGTGAGCAAGTGATAATTCTTTAATCCTTAAACATTTTTACTGTTGAAGTACTTTATTTAGATTCGAGAGATCAATATGTAAAATCCTGACCTAAACCAAGCAATGGTTGTTCCAGTCTTGCTTCAGTCACAAAAATGAGAAGGAGAAGGGTTGGTCATAGGGAGGGAAGCAAGAGAAGGTTGAGGTCAGAGTATCAGACTTTGTTGGTGTAGTTGGTATGAATAGCTATGAACAAATTCTTCTGTATGAGAAGGTTGAATGATCAAAGTTGATCAACTTGAATTGTTCTTTTTTTGACTTGTTTAGTTGTTGGAAACTTGCTGTCGTATCCAAACCTATTTTGTCAATAGATTGAGTATATATTTATATCATAGCTATTGTAACCACTCGACCTCTATTCTGGAAGAAACTGTCGGTTATTGAGTAATGGTGAATTGGAGAAGGTGTTTCCAATTGCTCTCCGTTTTGATTAAGGATGAATAGTCAGTTATTCAACTTACCACTCCTCTACTTAAATGCTGCTCGAACTTTCTAGATTTTCTCTTTAGTGAGTGCATTGTTGCACCACATGTCGTAGACCGCCAGACCGAAACCCTAATGAATATCCCCCCATTCATGACATTTGATGGATCGTGTAATATTGTAGTATTAAGCACTACTGATGTCAAATCAATTGAGACCTGCTCAATGGGTCTCTTGATTAAAGACTTGTCTTGGTTGACTAGCTGATGAGTCTGTCTCGCTTGACTAGACTGATGAGTCTATCAAAATAAATATGTCTTGCTTGACTAGCTAATGAGTCTAGTAGACTAGAATAAAATAAATATGTATTTATTTGTGTATGAGGAGTAGTGTGTCCATCTTAGTCGATTTTGTATTGACATGTTTATTCTGTAAAAAAAAAGTATGATATTGAGCATGAAAAATTGTAAGAGAGGCATAGCATAGCATAGCTTAGCTTAGCATGTGAGAGAGGCATAGCATAGCTTAGGGTTTTGAAACTTGTCAAAACCCTAATTTGCCGAAATAAATTATTCACGTGAAAAAAAGAGGGAAGAGCGCCAAGTTGAGATATTCACATGAAGGAAGAGGAGGAGCGCCCAATTTTGTCTTGAAGCAAGAGTTTCATGTTTTGCTCTTTGCACTCGGCTTCACATGTTGAGGGTAAAAGAGTAAAACGTCGATTTTCGGTAAGAAGCAAAACGTCAAATTTTTTAACAAGAAGCAAGATACTCATATTTTACAAGAAGCAAGACGTTCATATATGTCAAGAAGCAATAGTCAAAAACGCATAACTGGAGCAAGAGGCAAGATATCCACGCCAGGCTTGGCCAGGAGACAAGAAGATCACGTTTCACTCTTGTGCTCAGCCTCACATATTGAGGGGAAAATAGTAATTAAAAAAATTTATCAAGAGAAGCATGACGTCCATGCTTGTTTTTGAGTGAAGGCGTGCAACCTTTCCTTTTGGAAGCAAGACGCACAAGCAAGAGCAAGAGCAAGGCGCGTTTGAAAATTAGGGTTAGCTTCCTTTTTAAAAATTAGGGTTTGAAAATACTTTTTGACACACTTATAAGTGTTCTGAATCTATTTTCAAACCCTAATTAGATTTGAAAGTACCTTTTGACACACCGAATTTGGCAAAGAACACGACGTGTGAGCTTGTTTATGAATGAAGACACGTGAATTTTTCCGAGGAGCAGACGCGCAAGCCTAGCAATTTAGCTAAGGAGCACACGTTGGGAACAAGGGAGGTGAAGACGCTTCCTTTCTCAAATTAGGGTTTGAGAATATAAATTAAGGTTTGAACCTATTCTTTCGTCGTGAGACTAAAATGGACAAGTTTTGTAATATGCTTTGTCTCACTTAAGACGGAAAAGGTAGGGGGCATCAACCCCTTTGACTTGGATGGACAAGAGGTTTATTATGAAATTTCAAAACCCTAAAATTCAGATTTAAGGTTTCGATGAAACCACTGTAAAATCTTCATACGGAGTCCGTTTTCGATGATCTAACCCAACTTTTTCATGCCCATACAACCCGCTATCTCCCATCGCGAGGAGATTTTGAGTTTTGAGGTTGTTCAGGGCCTCAAAAAGATGAAACAGACAAAATTCGAAAAACAATCAGGAATTTTTCAGCAGTAACTTAGTTGACTGTTTTGATCATATCTCTTAACTCGTTTGTTAGATTAATGTGATTTTTTAGTATATTTTATAGGACATCCATACGGAGATTTTATTATATAATTCATCCCTGATTCATTACCAATCGCTCCCAGCTGGCGACTTTGTACATGGAAGTGTAGAATTACATTTGACGAGCTTAATGTAAAAAACATGTTTTTAAGCCACTGGGCTATTTTCTTGAGCATTGGATGTTATATGAAGGATGTTTATTCCATTGGTTGCTTCCTTAAGCAAGGATTGACGTGTCCAACGCTAATTTTAGCTAGTAAAAACTATGTTTTGTATTTAACGCAATTTTAGCTTGATATATAAGCACAATTATGGTTCTCTAGTCAAGCGAATTCATATGTAACCTTATACATACTTTTATACGAAGTTGTATATGTATTCTAGTAAGTTAATACCACCCAGTTGAGAATGAATGTTGACACAATGTAATTTATACTCATCTAATAGATTTGATCGTATATATAATAATCTGATAAGGTCATCCAGGTGATGCATTAATGTGATTACGTACATACAGAGAGAGATAGGGATGAGCACCTGAGAGACGACAAGAATAAGCACCTGCCTAAAAACTCTTTGCAAAATTTTGAGGTTTAATATTTCTCAGACTCGAGCCTTGAGAGATAATTTTACTATTTTCCCCTTAACAAAAACCCACCATCTACAACAATGTATCTTAATATAAAAAAAATGGGTTAGAAATAAGTTTTCCCATTCTCAAACTATTTTACAATTGTGATGCTAATTTTTTATAAAACCCAAATGATAATGAATTTGATGCTAATATTTTTAAACTAACGTTCATCTTAGAAAGCTCTACATTCCTTTTAAAATTGAGCATAATAAAAGAAATATAATACTGTCATTTACCACTTTAAAAATTATCCGTTAAAAAATTAAAGATTAGAATTAAAACCAATGTATGATAAGGTTTTTTATCTTAAAATACACTAATTTTGATAGGAATATAAAAAGATTTTATAGTAACATTTTATCAAAAAATCAACTTTCAAGTCATTGTTATTTAAATTTTATAAAAAAATTGGTGCTGCGATTATGATATAGAGTGAGAATTATCATGCCAACTGATTCTACTCCATTACCTTTAGGTATATAAAAAAAGAATTGATATTTCACTGGAATCCATAAATGATTTGGTACAGCTCACACTGGTGATATTCCAGGACCCGTTTGCAATTTATAATATCCATATAAAAAAGAAAAAAAAAATCTAATGCAGGGTGTTTGGGGAATCACAAAAAGTCAAGCCGTAAGCCACCAAAATGCAAAAGGGTCCCAAAAGAATCAAGCACTTCTCGACCTCCTAAACTATCATTGTGATTGTTAGCTAGCTAGATCGCGCTCATGACATTCCATGCATGAATCAAACATTGTCATAACTGATTGTAACTAAATACTGTTTACAGATGAGAGCCAATTCAATAGACCCTAGTTAATTTTGATCATCAGCACATCAGTATTATTGTTGGTTGCATGGACGATGAATGAATAAAAATGACTAATTGAATATCATCAATGGTTCCCTTATTCTGATTAATTCATAACTTTGAATAATTGCAAGTGAATTTAACAACCATGTGATGTATATACGGCATTACCTGATGTATATACACCACTTTTATCCTTCACTTTTTTACATTTCTACATGGCATGTATCTAAGTTTTAGATTTAGAATGATAATTTTTTAGGACCCACGGTGAGTCCTGGTTGCACTGTCATAGATCAATATCTTTACAACTCATAGGCGGTATATTTTTCTGGTATAAAAAACCGGTAGATGAAAAACATATTTGCTGGTGTCCATAGTAGTCCTGTCCGTTTTTGTACATGTAAATCCACAACCACACGTTTCCTTGAGTGAAACCTATAGTTCTGCATATACCTACCTGCCTAAACACAACAATAATACTATATACGAAGGGCAGATCCAAGGATGATATCGTTAGCGCTCGTCATCATGACTATTTACCCATGGCTGTTATTACTTTTCTTTGTTTTAATCACAATACTTTTACTGTCTTGGTGCCATTTATAGCTATGCGTTTTCATATTTAAAGTTTTGTACCCATGTTTTGGAGTTAAACCTCAGCTCCTTCCAAATCAGCTGACTAAAAGTTAATTCCACTTTACTAGGTATATACCGGATTTCTACTCCAACCTCTTATTATAGCCTGCAATAATGGAACAATATACGTTAGATGAGTTTAATAATATTGAAAAATAATCCATTAAAATAAAAATATAATTTAACATCGAGGGCAGAGTTTGGAATCAAGGTGTTCACTGCCTTGGCGCTTGGGCAAGACTAAACAATAGTGTATTTGGATATACTTTAAAAAGTCGAAAAACCAGAAGTTAATATAAAAACATAAGATGATTTCAAAAATAAAAAAAAAATAATTATTGTGAAGGAAATTGTTCTTTTCCTTCATTTTTAACAATGAATCTTGTTTTCTGGTATCCAAACATTTTTTATATAGAAATTTCAGTTTGCTTAAAAACAAAAATCGTCCCTGACCTTAGTAATATATCTTGGATAATTTAAGGGTTACTTTAAAATAATTTGGGACTAATAATTTATTCTCATCTAAGGGTAGGGACTAAGGAGTGTTTAAAAATAGTAAAACTACTGAGTTACCTTTATTAGTTCAAATTAGTTCAGTCACGAAAAATAACATCCACAATCGGCAGGTAAGTCATTTAATACATGCCAATTCTTATTTATGCTTTTTATAAATGAAGAACATTATCACAACTGGCAATAATTTGGATGACAATCCTGCCAATTGTAATTGGTGATCTTCATTTACGAAAAACCTCTACTAAATCGGCAGGTATATCAAAATTGCATCTCGGTTCTGCAATTGAATTTGAAACATGACCAATATACATATAATCAGTAAACATGTATATCAAAGTCTACCATTATTACTATGTAATTTCAATTTCAGGACTAGTTCCTAATGCGGTTATCATCGGCAGATAAGTCGAAATCTAGCCTAACGGTTATTGGTTTTTCTTTTCAAAAGAAATTGTAATTTTTTGTTGAATATTTGCTTTAAAAAATTTAATAAAAAACTAAAAAATATTGATTTAAATTTTTTTATACATTAATAAGAATTAAACTAACTTAACAATTAAAATTATTAAGTGACAATAATTAGGGGTAAAATATTCGTTAGCAAAAGTAAATGGACATTTTGGAATTACATCAAATTATCCCTGTTTTATTTTATTATATGCTCCAAATTCTTTTGAGATAGCCCTCAAATCGGCTAGGAAATAGTATATCCAAATATAAAATCTTATAAACAACCGTTGTATTGTCATGTATTGGATGTGTGCTTATGTATTGGATGTACCCCTATCTTTATACAACCAACATTTATTGCGCGGCTCTCTATATAAGTGAACTGAAACAAGCTGAGTTATCTCTCTCTCATTTTGCATTTTACAGAAGCAAAAGTAGTTTTTTGTGAAGGAACAGATCTCTACAATGAAGTTGATCGCATCGGGTGATTTGGTTATTCTAACAAGGATGTTGTTGTTGTTATTGGTGGTGGTGGTGTTTTCAATCACAAGTACAAATGCAAATGTGGAAGGAGATGCATTATATGCACTAAGAAGAGCTGTAAAAGATCCAAGCAATGTTCTGCAAAGTTGGGATCCAACCTTAGTCAATCCTTGTACTTGGTTTCATGTTACTTGTGACAAAGATAGCAGAGTTGCTAGACTGTAAGTATATGTAAAAATATATATATATATATGGAATGAGTCGAGTGAACAACTTGATCGTTTCCATCTATATCTAAGTCTTCTTGTTTATATTGACGATGCAGAGATTTGGGAAATGCAAAGTTGTCTGGTAATTTGGTCCCTGAGTTAGCGAAGCTTGAACACCTACAATATCTGTAAGAGATTGATAGTATCATTATAGATTGGATTTATCTTCTTCTTCTTCTTTTTATGTAAATGCAAAATAGGATGTAGAAGAATTCATTAATTTGACAATTATATTGGTATATGCTGCAGTGAGTTGTATAGGAACGAGTTGGTGGGAACTATACCAAAGGAGCTAGGAAATGGATTGAAAAACCTAGTGAGTTTGGATCTTTACCAAAATAATCTTACTGGCTCCATTCCTACAACTCTCTCCAAACTCTCTCATCTCAGATTCTTGTAAGTCTCTCTCTCTCCCTCTCTCTCTAGAAAGAGTAAATTCATTCATTTGAGAAGAAGATAGGAATAGACATCACGTGTGTTGGTGGGCAACGTCCATTTGTAGCCATCTTTCTTAGCTATTGCAGTATGGGTTTTTGCATCTCGAAATAAAGACATTTAGAAGCTACCTAGCTAGTGGGGTGGAAAATGATGCATGACTGTTGATGATCAGAAACAATAACTACTATTGTAGTAGTAGTTGTTGCTGTTAAGTCTTTTCTTTATTCAAGTACTTAAAACTTACTACAATGTGAATGATATATGCATATATGCTCACGCAATGTCTTTCTGTCTGCAACGTAATGATGGACGATGATGGTTTTTCTTTTGTAGAAGACTGAATGGAAACAGACTGACAGGAAGAATACCTAGAGATCTTACCAAGCTTGGCAACCTCAAGAGCTTAGATCTCTCAAACAATGACTTGTGTGGTACTATTCCAACTACAGGATCCTTCACCAAATTTACTGAGAAGAGGTGAGATTCATGAATTCATCCATCCCATTATCTCATTTATTATATTAGTATAGTAACTTGTATTATCCACTCGTGTCATATTGACATTGATGATTTTGTCGGATATGTTGAAATACAGTTTTGAGAACAATCTAAGACTAGAAGGGCCAGAGTTAATGGGTTTCGTGAGATATGATGTTGGCAACTGCAACTGACTGAGATTTATCATGGAATCATATACTGCATCATCCAATTCCAATATCACCATCAAACTCCATGACATCATTAACCTCATCTTGCCTCACCACCAAAACTGTTTCTGGTGTAGTATTTGTATGTGACCTTTCAAAAATGTATTATATATATATATATAGTGTAACGTAAAGATGATTAAATAGAGATATATTGTTGGAGGGGGTTGTTAATTCCTTACCAGGTCCATATGTATATGTGTATGCATTACACAACCACAAAGCATAGTAAATTACCGCACAGAGAATATGTATTCCAACGCAATGTTGCATTTAGCCAATGCTCGTGTAAACCAAATCTTGTGCTAACCTAGTCAAAACCAAATGACTCTAGATATGCACAGAGAACCACCAATTAGTAGCCAGGCAGGCACCATCACCCTGCATTTCAATTGTTTTGTTGGATCTATCAGACAATTAAGTCTTAACTGAGGAGGTCCACCACCAAGCAGGCCCATTTTGTTATATGTTAACCTATAGGACAAGAAATCCTAGACATTTTTTGTACTGCTTTCCTTTCGTCAAAGAAACTCAAGGGTAATAATAACAACCAACTTATTATCGTCTAGTCAATACCATTCTGCTTCCCCCCAACACAATAAATACCTTCTACGAAGCAATAATATGTAGATATGGATAGGACATTGTAGTTCACATGCAAAAGATTGGGCAACATGGTCCCCCTCATCAGTCATCACCCATGTTTCTACTTTTGAGTACTCTCTTTAAAGACCAACAGAAGAAGAAAAGGTTTCCAAACTTTGAATTGAAAAAACACTTTTAAACTTGAAAATTATTGTTCAATTTTGTTATTGAAAAGTCGAAAATCTTTACAGGTTGACTGATGTCTTACCCATCATAAAGGAAGGAAATGATATGGGTGTGGGTGGCGGGAATATGTACAAATATGCTAGCATGACTGAAAATAAGAAATATAGGAGTCCTAGACGACTACTACGTACATTATCTCGTTATCGAATGTCGAGATATCAGTCTTGGAAGTCGAAGTATTTTGGATCCCCCGGAAAATGGTAATCTGTGTTCAACTGCCATGACAAAGTAAACAAGTCTTGATAAGACAAACATCGAAATCAAGTCAGGCGTTAAACAAGAATGAGTACACAAACAAGAAAAATGGAAAAGAAAATCAAACAGAGAATTTTCTCAAGATGAAACAAATAACCTCACAGTAGCAACTATGAAAAGAAACCAAGATTTAAAATAAAATAAAATCAATATGCATTATCAGAGAAGAATTTTAATACTAGTATAAGGTTGAATTTGAAAAATAACAGACATACCTTTCCTTCGTCAGCATCTGAATGGCGCTGAGGAAAAACGACCCTCAGGTCATTATATAAGTAGAATCGCCGTTCACCTCCAACGTCCAAGCTATTAGTTTGTGGGTTGGATAAAGGATCAAACTTGCACCTCTGCAGCGACTTTGAACATCTCTTAGAGAGGCATAGAAAACGAAGATGAAGGGCATATCGCAGAACACCAGCAGTATTCTCATTGATAGGACCATGAAAAAACCTCTTGTCAGTTTCTTCACTCGTTTCCGTTGGAGTCTTCTCCAGCTGACTGCCATGTAATTCATTTGTCTGAGAAAGATCGTCCCCAGGGGAAAGCAACAAGCGGTTCATCTCTCCGCTATGTTGGGTCCGACCTGGCCAGGGGTATTGTTGATTATCACCACTATATACACATCCCATAAAATGAAATCTATCCCTTTTTGTAACGTTAGAACTTTGATTCGGAGAACCCAAGGTATGTACAATGTCAATAGCTCCATTAGGGTCGGGAACTTCTCTAATAGGCTTCATAGGGTGGCACTGCTTTGATACTGGAGTAAATTTAGTGCTTCCTCCTTTGGAAGCAGCTAGTGTAACCTTTTGACGCAAGAATGTCTTCGTGTGAATGGAAATGCAGAGACGACAAAGACAGGAAAAATAATAGCATAAGAGTTTCATGATGTATTATAATAATTATCAGAAGATAATCATAAGGTCGAGTAAGAATTTGGAAACATCATGCAAGCCATAATAGATAGCTCCCGCTACCTGTCCATAGCTTACTAAACAACACTACAATAGAATGATAATTCTATTACCCACTAAACCACCACATCCCAAATACGGTGTCATCAATTAGTAATTATTAGTTCAGTGAAAGGTAAATCTGGCATTCACAATACAAGGCATACGAGTATGAGTTAAAGTGCACGGTGCAACTTTTGGTTCGAAACTGTAATCACTAATGTTGTGTAACTATAACGTATCATCTGGAGATATTATGCTAACATACCTTGGTTCCAGCTGGCATGTCAGTCAAATCATAATTGCAGAAGAATGTGTGAAGAGGTGTCTTCTCTGGATTGCTGAGAACCTGTAGATAAGATTACAGTTTGTAGCCATCAGAACTAAATAACTCTAATACTCAGACAATCAAATATGAAGACCAAGCAGAACCTAGTACCAGTTGTATTCGCCCTTTCACAGGAATGCGCAGGCGAGTCCTGGCTTCTCTAGAATCATTATTGCTGAGGCTTCTCTTGAGCTTCGATGGTTTACATTTGTTTGACGGTAAATTTCCAGCAAGATCGATGGATGAATAATATAGCAAGTAACTATCTCCGTGCACACTAGTTACCGTGAAGGGAAGTCTCTGTGATGGTGGAGAGAAACTCCCTCCAGTGATATTAAGAACAGCAAGAAAACCATCAATTGTCTGCATGATAAGAAGTCAAAAAGACGAAACAAAGAGTTAAATGAGAGCTCTATGTTACAAAAATAAATAAATCCAAATCCATATACTAACTGGTAGACACATAAATGACATAATTAACCACTTATTATTGACTATTCAGATGTAACGAACCCATACCTGACTGGCCTTGCCAGAAGAGAGTCGACCGGATAGTAGAGATTCTTCAAATGAGCCAACCAAGGATCTTCTAACACTTCTAATCATTTTAATGCATTGTGGGGTAGGGGCTGACTCTGGTGTCCAATATCGCCCGATCTTATTAGTTTTTTCAGGGGTACGCGGATAAATATCTTTATGGCCATCAAGATCTGGCAATCTTTCGGCCCTCATTTCAGGCTCATCTTCTTCCTGGCTAAATAATATGTGTGAGACAGCTCCTTCAAGTGACTTACCTATATTCTTTGAGGTTATGTATTCACCATTTCTAGAATTTCTGTGAATTCCTCCAGTTTTCATTCTTTCCGAGAATTTGGGACCTAGAGGGGACAACGAGAGAGGAGGCGAGATCACCTCCTTCTGGGTTATAGAAATAGCCCCAGTTTGGGTTCTTACTCGATTATCTCTATGGGGATCAAGCAATGGAAAACAATGTTCATGAGGTACAAGCAAAGGGCCATCAGTGAGTATACTGGAGCTTGCACAACCAGCATTATCTAGCAGGGTATCCCTTGTTGGGCAGCTAGATGTTGACCATAACGGGGACTTGGGATTACCGAAATTAGCTTTCTTATGATCTTGTGACACCGATAGACGAAACTTATTACTTAAACCGCAAGAACTGAACTGGTTATCATCCCCAACTATGTCGAGTGGATCACCATTGAAACAATTTGCAGAAAGCATACTATTAAGAGGGGATAACAAGCGTTTTCTCGCTAGTGGTCCATGCAACTCAGTCTTGTTACTATTAATGACAGCAGTTGTTGATGAAGATGAGCGTGCATTACCCTGTAATCTTTCCTCTATCCCATGAGCCAACAAATCTGATTCATCTGACTCAAAACCTACGATTCTTGAAACAGGATGATGAATGTTCCGTGCAGCTTTTGGAGTTAACCAACAATTGTTATCCTTATAACCCGTCCACAGCCGATGAACATCTGATGCATCATTCCCCAATCCATTATGTCTAGAAAGTCCATTCGAGGCTTTCTGAACCTCCAAGGTGGTCTTGCTGTGGAAATCTCCAAGAGAAGAACACGGAAATTCTCCTGGCATCCTATTACCCACATTTTCTCCATGCATTCTGTCCAACTCACACCCCCCTGCACCACTGAACTGAGGAAGGTTATGCATAAATGTGCTAACAGATGCTGTGACTTCGTCACAGACTTTGGTGGCAGCAACTTGAGGCAATCCCATAAATTAGATTTCAGCCAATGATTTTCTCTTACAAACTTTCCTACTGGTGCAAATTATCTACTCCTAACAGTCTACTAGTTGCAGTTTCTATATCAGACTAAAGAGTTAAACCTTTACCTAATTTTGTCCAAGCAAAACAAAATTCCTAGCTACTACACCAATTACCCAATTGGATTACTATACCAATTTCAAATATCTACCAAATGCATTGAACTAACTATATATCCTTATAATCACGTCGATTAGGATCCAAACCAAATGATACGAACAAATCTTCTGACCCCCATAGCAATATGCGTTTACGCATTGTAGATTCATGATTAGTTGAGAAATTCACCCAGAAGCCTGAAAAAACACACACAAGATAAAATCATCATTCAATCATAATACTCATTGAGAATCAATCACAAATAGTTAACATACATTATAACTCGAATGAAAATTTAAACTAATGGCTATAGGGTCAATCTCCCCTTAACCTTAGCTTCTCTTGATATTCAATAGATTAAAAACAACAAATGAATCTGCATCAGAAACGCTAGTAAAACCCTCATAATCAGAACTCACCGATGAATATTGAGATCGATGAATCCAATTTTGCATAAATCATGATAATCAAATAAATCCTCATTTTTTCCTACAATAACATAACAAGTAATCTAAGATGAAAATATGATAAAACTTGTTGTTGATTGTTGATGTAAATGAGATTTTTCTTCTTGTTGTTGTTGTGATATTTATCTTCTGTATACGCAGTTGTTATTGTCCTCCTTCCCATATCTCTCTCTTTCTTTCTCTTTTTGTGTTGTTTTTATTTCCAAGAATAAGAAAAATTTAAGAAATAAAAAAGAAACAAACTCTCAAAATTAATTTGCGTCAGCACTACTCTCTCTCTCTCTCCGTCTAATCTAATCCTCCTTTGTCCAACCAGAAATTTCTGGCACATTTTATTTTCTGATTTTCAATTTTACCAATTTCTCGAGAGATAATAGCAGCCAAAACTACGTCCACATGCACCCTTTTTCTTTTACACACTGATTTTTCATTAATCTATTTAACACTAGATAAGTTTTGTTTCTGTTTTTTTTTTTACGAAAACGAGGCAAAAGAACACCTTAGTCATCAAGGTTCTCTGGTGCACATCATCAAAGGGAGGCAAGATGGGTTTATTACCTTGCGAATTCATATTTAAAATTTAGGGTGTAGTCTGATTTTGGTCCTTTGGATATCGAATACCATGTATTTTATTTGATATTTTTTCCTTAACGAAACGAATACAGAAATACTCATATCTTGTAGCGTAATTATCCAACATAAACTTATGTATACAAAATTACTATAATAAGTTATGAAATACCTAATTTTTTACCCGACTGGATGATTTTAATTGAAAAGTTAAAAATAAATGAGCATAATTAATTTGATGCCACAGTTACATAATCACGAAAAGAACTTTCTGATACATGAATACTTAGACCAATCATCGGACCTATTTGTAGATGATGAAAAATAGGATGGGATAGAGACGTAAAAGTTGTAAAGATGATTATGGTTTGTATGAGTGTGAAAGGTTGATTACGAACATTCGTTGCTTAAACCAATAAGATGGTCGTTCAAGAACTGCATCAATTGCAAATAGAGAGATATGGTCATCCTAGGGAGGGAAGCTGAAAGAGGTGAGATCAGAGTTTGCGTTGCAGAGAAGTTCCAGACATAAAACTCTGAGAGAGATGAAGTTCGGTAGAAAGCAATTATTCTGAACTTGTTGGTTGTTGTGTTTAGAATGACTGAGAGTTGGTTTATTTATAGCTTTGCAAAACCCTAATCCCTAGTCAGTTAGATAAGGATGGGGAGTAAAGATAAGGATCTCTCCTTTATTCCCATGAATAACTAAGGATAGATCAACGATTGAGTCCATCCTCCGAAGTTGACTCCTTGTGATTAATTATCTTTTTCATATGTGAGTAGGCTGATACTCACATGTGTCATAGACCGCCAGAACAAAATGATAAAGATATCCCCATATTTGTGACGTAATCATCCTTTATGTGTGATGTGTCGTATGATATGGTAGTATCCTCCAAAGTTAATGGAGGAATACTCACGTTTTTTGTATGAGGGCAAGCCTGAGTCATGTGGATACCTCAAGGGGGCTTTTCATAGTCGCGTGTGTTATGAGGAGAGCACAATCTTGGTTGAAGTCAAGTATTGAGTTGGTGGTCGTTTGTCGTAAGAGAGCAAAGGCATGGCCGGCTAAGTAAAGAAGTTAAGTCCTGGTGGAGGTCGAGTGTGGACCTGTTATGGTCGTCTGTCGAGCGGAGGCATTTCCAACGGCTAAGGCCTTACTACCGTCTGTACATTCAGGAGAGCAAGACGAGTATTTGTCTAATCATATGAGCAAGGTGAGTCATTGTCCAGTCATATGAGAAAGGCGAGTCGTCCGTCGAGCGAATAGCGGAGGAACGATTGTCAATTAGAGGAGATGCCTGGTGTTTGTCTTTGAAGAGAGCCGAAACACTAATTCCATGTGAGTGTCCCCTAATTGAATTTGTGATCTTTGAGGGTGGAATATCTAGGAATATGCTTGTCTTCTTCGAATAAATCTCATATGTCATGAACCTAACGTTTTGGTTTTGGATGTGATAAGGTTGTAGAGTCTTGAGCTTGATTGGGAGGCATGGTTGTCAAACGGCCATGAAAGGGTGCCATGCGTTGACATGGCTGTTGGATTGAGGTTAAGTCGTGAAAGATGAGGGTCAGTATGTGAGGACGGAGGCTTGATCATGATCACTGAGCTTCGAGCATGCATACTGAGTTTCGGCTACGTGAGCGGAGCTTCAGGTATGAAAGTTGATCTTCGATCACGTGAGCGGATCCTCAGGCATGATGGATGAGCTTCGGCCGCGTGTGTAATGACCTGAACATCCACCGATACTATCCCCACTTAGCCACTGCGGTCATCCGGCAGTGTTAAATTTTTAACATGCATCGCTGCGTTCATCCAGCAGCAGCTTCCCGGGTGGTCACTCATCCCTGGATTACTCCCGCCCGAGCACGCTTAACTGCAGAGCTTTTTTCCAACTCTAGAGCCAATTGTGCTGAAAATGCCTCGGTATTTTGAAAGGACAAACCATTACATATGTTCCACTCGGCGAACCCTACCTGCCGAATCGGGATATTACAAAATCACCATCTTAAATTAGAGCCGTCCTCGGCTCCGGAATATATTCAAGCCCAGATCTCCGACGTTCCCAGCCACTCATGATACCAGTATCTGAAACACCCCGTCCAGCTTACTTTCCCATCCTCGGCAGGTGACTCGTCGTCGGATTTGATACCATTTGTAATGACCTGACCCTCCACCGATAATGTCCCCACTTAGCCACTGCGGTCATCTAGCAGTATAGGGTTTTCAACAGGCAGCGCTGTGGTCATCCAGCAGCAGCTTCCTGGGAGGTCACCCATCCATGGATTACTCACATTCGAGCACGCATAAATGCAGAGTTATTTGCCAACTCTGGAGCCAACTGTGCTGAAAATGCCTCGGTATTATGAAAGGACAAAACTGTACATATATTCCAGTAAACGAACTCTACCTGCAAAATCGGGGTATTACAATACCACCACCTTAGATTGGTGCTTTCCTCTGTTCCGGAATATATTCAAGCCCAGATCTTCGACGTTCCCTGCCACTTATGAGACCAATACGTGGCACACCCTGTCCAGCGTACTCTTCCACCCTCGGCAGGTGACCCGTCATCGAATCTGATATTATTTATAATGATTCGCCCTCTAGCGACACTGCCTCCACTTAGCCACTGTGGTCATCCGACAGTCTAGGGTTTTCAACCGGCACTGTTGCGGTTATCCAACAGCAGTTTTTCGGGAGGTCACCCATCCCTGGATTTCTCCCGCCCGAGCACGCTGAACTGTTGAACTTTTTGCCAACTCTGCTGAAAAGGCCTCGGAATTTTGAAAGGACAAACCATTACCTATATTCCACTCGGCGAACCCTACCTGCCGAATTGGGGTATTATAAGAGGTCGAACAATTTTTAGAGTAAAGAGAGAGAATAAAACCCTAAGTTTATTCAAGTCATTTCATTGTAATCATAGCCTTTCAATTCTCAATTGTAAACCATACAACAACACTTAATAAATCCTTAAACTCATTACCCGTGGACGTAGGCATAACTGAACCACGTAAAATCCATCGTGTTAAGTGTGTGAATTGGTTACTTGCTCTGTTTTACTTTGTATTTACTTATATTTCATCGGTATGCTTGGTCATTAATGATATCTGAGTAACGCACCCTCATTAACTTACTTAAGCACTAGAATTGAAAGTTTCACGACTGCGTATCTTACTTTGGATATCTATCATATTTATATTCCACGTAAACTATAGGAAAATTAGCAGTTATAATTTGGCGCTAGAAACAGGGACTTTGATATTTTCAGCATATTAAGTTTTTTTATCGCTTTTCGTATTCGTTTTCGGAAAAGATTTCTTATTTTATTCAGATCTAAAAAATAGAGGATTAAATACTACTTTGTAGTAGCTATTGCATCTGTACATTCTCGGTTAGTTGAGTTTAAATTCCTCTCAACGAATCCAGAATACTAGATCGAAAAAATTACCAATAGAGCGAGTATTGGCTATGACTCTTCGTTTTCGGTTACTCATTTTGTTAATCTGATCAAGTTCAAGGTATCTCCTATAAGTGGAATAACTTGTGAAGGATCAAAGGATTGTGCTACCAAGTTTGTGACAATCGTTTTTTCTCTTTGTTATCTAAGAAAACAGGTTTAAGCCGAGATGATGAAATCAAACCAGATGTTGAACCAGAGAGAAGATCAGGTGCAAACTAGGAGTCAGACAGCTGCAAACCAGGGAGTAGTAATTGCTTCGCGCGGTTATAGAAACCTCGCAGTTGACACTGGAGATAACAGGAATAATGATCGATTACGTGGAAAAAGATCCAGCATACCCACTGAGGGAATGGGGAAGAATCAACCTACGCATCCACCTGGGAGCACCTACCCAGTTGTGCTTAATCCAAACTTTTCTTTGAAAAGTAGGATTGAGCCACGAGTAGAAGATCTAGATCGTCAACTAATCACCGTTCTTGTGGTGACTTTGCCAAAAACAGAGTATCAAGTGTTCATTAATAACCAGGTCAATTGTCATGATGGGTTAGATAAGACTGTGCTGTTCAGATCTCAGTTGGCTGAGTTGAATAGAGCAAACAAAGAACAAACCTATAAAATGACCTGGCCCATACTTTTTTTTTATTAGAAAGAGATAACTATATTGAAGAGAGGAATATACAAAAATCTACCACAAGTAGAGGAAAAGAAAGAAAAATGCCTAAAAAGTGAATCCCGATTTTGAATTGAATAAGTAAAGTTCAAATGTGATATATTGCTTGCAGTTACATCTCAATCGAAAGTTAAAGCCTTAGCATCTTAACATAAATTACTATCAGTCCTACAACTATATTTTTTCTCAAAGATCCGACAATTTCTTTCCTGCTGGACCAATGGTAAGAGCTCCAAGTATAAGATAACTCCTCCATAGTGTTTGGATAGATATAATCCCATCTATCTTTAGGCATTAGTAGAGACCA